>OY744481.1:71503090-71685721 GCA_963556165.1 Tipula helvola
AACCAATAATCTTAACAATGACACAGGTATTTATAAAATAACTTGTTCTGACTGCCCGTCATTTTATATAGGGCAAACTGGGCGTTCGTTTAAACAAAGATTCTCTGAACATGTGAAAGATGTTGGAAAATCTAAGACGGACTCACGGTTTGCTTTACACATAAATGACAAAAAACATACATATATCAATTTTGATACGAATCTGACTGTACTATACAAAATAAATAAGGGGGACATCATGAACCGTTTTGAGGAATTTGAAATTTATAAAAACAGGAATAATGCATATCTATTAAATAATAAAGTAAATACAACAACCAATAAAATTTACGATCTAATTTTAAATTAAGGAAGGTTGTATAATTCGATATATAAATGACAAATTATCACTTTTAACTCATTTAAGTAGAAACAAGCTGATGATGATAATGGTAATTATCGAAATCGATACTTGTATGTAAAATTGTTTTTTAAAAATTCCACTATAAGAAAGTGTTTATACTTGTATTAATGTATATTGTATTTTAATAATAAATTATTTTTTATTGTTTTAATTAATTTTATAAAACTAAGGTCTTGTTCTTTAAAATAGTGGGTGATCCATATCAGGATATTTTTCCTAAAGTTTTTTACCAAAAACATAATTACGATTTAATTTGTTGTGGTAGTTCTTATTTTAAAATTGATCCGGCGACTTCTTTCAAGTACCTAGGCTTGGTCCATTATAGTAAGCCCACTTATTATTTTAATCATTTTTTGTACATATAGGTTAAGAGAAATAATAAAAAAATCTTGAAAATGAACGTCGAATAAAAAACTATTTCAAATAAAAGAGGTTCAATTGTTTACAATATATTGCTACTAAAAAAATATAGGTTTCTATTCAAAATGCTAGTTTGACCTTGAAATAACCTTTAAGATAATTCTAAAATAAAAAATATTATCCTCCTTCCCCTTCAAAACCATAGAACTTTTGTAGTACCATATTTTTTAGGAAAGCTTTGTTTTCGACATAATTCTGGTGGAAACTTTTCAAATGAGTACCAAATTATCAATTTCGATGGGAATTTGGAAAATGCTACAACAACAAATTTATTGTAAATTTAATTAAAAGATTTTAATTCTTATTAGCTTTTGTCACAAAACCATTTCTCCTGAAGATGAAGTAAAATGCGATTTAAAGTTGAACGGCTTTGGCCAAAATCACAAGGATATCACGTTTTATAAAAATCTTAATTAAACCTTTCCAAGTCGGTAAGGTTTGGTCTGTAGAGGTGTAGAGAGTACACATGCTTCCAGACCAACAGACGCAACTTCATTTTTTTTTATCTTACTGAGCCATCGATTTCGTAAAAGAATGTGAAATAATAACAATTTGGAGGTAAATGGCTTAGCTTCCCAGTTCTTAATTTATTTCATACAAAGCAGATTAATGTAAACGGGATCATCAAAATTATATTGATAAAATATGTAAGAATTACTTGTACTGAATCATTGAGAAGTTTCTCATTACAATACATACGTGATGTGCCATAAATTATTCCAATCCATTCGAAGCAATTACACCACTATATACCAACAATGCAATCATATCCATGTATACGATTTACAAATATGAATAAATTATAAAATTTATTTTCATCTTTAAATTAATTGTATTGCCCAGGGCCTTACAAAATATACATTTGTGTATTGTATCCATATACATATACATATATGGTACATTATGTTACTGCATTATAAATCTCCAAAGGGTTGAAATAAATTTATTAAAAATAAAATGAAATTTTATTGATTCGTTATCATTTTTATTAAACAATTTTTTATTTTTATGATTATGTGTATTATGTATAAATACAAAATACTTTACACACATCAATAAAAGTCAACTTGTCAAATTGGTTAAATATAAATGTATTTCGCATATACATATGCTATAAAGCTGTACGGGTATTTTTGTTACTTTTAATAATAACAATTTACATAAACAATATAATTTACTACTGTCAACAACCGAATTTATATTTTGGTACGAGTGTCGTTCATTATATCTGTAACAACTTACGACGTTTTACATAGTTTGAATCATTTGACGTAATGTTATTGCTTCGAATCCGATTCGATCCTTTGAATATATTGAATTCTCCTCGTATTCCAAAAAATGTATTTCATTGTAAATCATAGTTATTGGGATTAGGTTTGTTTTATGACTCAATAATTTGGGAGATATTTTCATTTTCTATAAGATGTATACGCATTAAGTGGTCATATGAACGATGTTAATAGGTATCCTAAAAATAAATAATTTACGCTTACTCACTAAATTATATCGACTTATTACAATAAAATGGACATTACGAGTTTAATGTTCAGATTAAAAAAAAACGAAAAAAATTGAATACAGCCTTTCTGAAATACTTTTCATTCTAATCACAACAAAAAGTGTTTCGTGGCAAATATTAACAATTTCCCAATTTATTTTTTTCGATTTTTATTTTATTGTTCTATCGTTTTATTTTATGTGCTTTTTGTTGCTGGACCAAATTCCAAGTATAAAATATTTAGTTTTTTTTATTCCGCTCGATATTATCACTTTAAAAGGTTTCTTCGCCCACTTTTTTGAAGCTCTTATTATTATAAGACACGTTGGTTGTTTTTCATCTTGTCCTTTAAGAGACGGAATGACTTTTAGTTTCTGGTTATAAGAGATTGAATGCAGCTTTTGGAATGTAATCAATTTTTTTATAAGCGGTTCTGATTTTTGTTTGTTTCTGGAGAGGGTGTGGTTAATTCAATAAATAAAATAAATACTTGCTTAGAAGCTTTTTAAGGCTAAATTTTTCATTTTAAATTTCTAATCAGAAATTATTGTTCTTAACTGTTTTAGATTTTATATTGAAGAAGTTCGTACGGCAACGTAAAGGCAACGGTTCGTCATTCCCGTTTTTATATGGCATTCCTACCAGCAATAAAATTCAAGGCATTTTACAAGTGGGTAATATGGTAAAAACATCATTAACGTGAATAACAAAAATGCAAATTCACAAAAAATTCGGAAATTTCCTTCTATTATTTTAAGGCTAAAATCTTCTGAAATTAGGGTGATCATGAATGAGCTCAAAATTACAAAATATGAAATGAAACTAATATCAAATTTGGTTTAAAAGTTTTGGTAAACGATCCAAACCATTACACCCTACTGAAGGATAAGTTAAAGGAGAAGAAAGGCGAATTTGGTCTACCATCCCTTCCAGGTAACGAAGTTGAACAGTATATAAAGATGCAGGGGCCCCTCTGACAAAATTGTCCAAGGTTGCAACAAAGAACATATCTGATGACAGCGCACTATACTTTGTTTCTTTTCCAAAAACTACATCATTAAATCACTTAAGAAATTTCAAATATTATTGGTAACAGTTAATGGAACTTACATAAATTATTTAAGTTTAAATTATTTCATGTTGGGTCACATATCTTCGAATTGTAACATGAAAACAGAGTGTAAACTTTGCAGCCTTACTCACTTGGATGTTGTAGATTGTCCGACTAAAGAAACTGAATCTGAATATAAGTGTGCCAATTGCAGTTGAAATCACACAGCCAATTCAGGGTTATGCCCAAAGCGTAATGA
This sequence comes from Tipula helvola, assembly GCA_963556165.1. Taxonomy (NCBI): domain Eukaryota; kingdom Metazoa; phylum Arthropoda; class Insecta; order Diptera; family Tipulidae; genus Tipula; species Tipula helvola. Next base: position 71,506,722 of record OY744481.1, read on the forward strand.
ATTTCATGTTTCATCTCATGACTTCCCCGCCTTGACTGGAAAGGCTGCCATGAATTCAAACTTCGAGCAGCCTAACATTATCAGTTTATCTTCATCACATCAACCATATAGAAACTTTTCAATCCACCACGACCACAAAGTCATTTATGTAAAAAGTCAAAGATTGGTCTTCTTTTAGAAACTTTATTGACAGAAATTCTAAAGCAATTGATTCTGAAGGCAGTGAATTAAATACAAACAAGCGGCAGATTTCTCTGTTCTTACTATTTCTTCTTTATCAAAGTATTAACTTATACACTCGGATAAAGTGCTATCCTTGATCAACCTGCGTAATGTTAGGGGGAGATAATGGATGAGAAAACGTGACCCGTTCTACAAAAATATTGTAAAGCTTTTGAATCAGGATATAAGGAAAAAAATCTATGAAATTATGTTAATGTCAAATGGCAAAATAAACTTTACCGGCTCGTTAAAGGATCTAAACCTTACTGTCAAACAAATAAACAGTTAAACAAATATTATGCGGTTCCTCCAATAAACAATCCTCAAGAACAGCAAAATAATTGCTACTTCAGATAAATGTGAGATTCTTGCCAATTTTTTTAGTGTATTAGCGATTCCATTGAACCCCCGGGTGTTACAGAATCCGATGATATAGGCCAATATTTTTAGTGTATTAGCGATTCCATTGAACCCGATGTTTCTAAGTTTAATGTTTCAATTTAAAGCGTCAGGTCCAGATAAAATTTTAAATATTCTTATAAAACACCTGCCGGAATCTGGGTTTGTCTATTTGACCCAATTATTTTTCAGCTGTTTTAAACTTTCCTATTTTCCCAAATCGTGGAAAACGGCCAAGATGGTGGCGGTTCTGAAACCTGATATACTCCCGTCAGATGCTAGTAGCCAAAATTAAAATCTTTGAATGCGTTATCAAAAACAGGCTCAATGACCACATCGAATCGAATGGAGTGCTAATTCCGCAACAATTTGGTTTTCGTCACCAGCATTCCTCAATACATTAAGTTGATCGTATTATTTAACATTTCAAATATGAAAGACTGTCAAATAAGTCCACAGGAATGATGCTTCTACATCTTGAAAAAGCATTTAATTCCGTTTGGATTAAGGGGCTATTACATAAACTATTCCAATTAAAATTTCCATTATTTTTGATCAAAATGGTTAAATCCTACTTTGAAGATAGAAAATTCTACGTACAGATTCTAAATCCGACTAGCCTTTAATGCATACTTACTCGGGAGGTCCACAAGGTTCTGTGATTAGGCCCATATTGTTTTGTATTGAGGGTTTTGAAATTGCTCGTTTTGCGGACGACACAGCCAAATACATATACCTCGGATAATTACTCTCACGATATAATTTATAGACTAAATACATAAAACAACCGGTAATAAGCTGTCGAACCAATAATGAGCCAGTGTTATATATTTATTACAATATCTAAGCTCAGCGCCATAATTCATTATTTCTCTTTGTAAATATATTAACGGTAATCCTTTTCCTCTTTTATATTCGTTAAATAAATGAGTTTCTGTTTCTCAGTCTCCATAATCAAAGTGCACGGACGTGGATTTGTGTCTTTAAAAATATAGGTAAATATTACTGATTTTCTTAAGGAATACATTTTTTGATATGCCATTTTGATAAGTAATTTGCTATTTTGGAATATTTAGGTAATTGTTTTGTGTTTTAAAATAAAGAATATAGTAAATTGTAACCATTGTTAAACTAAATTGTACTTAGTTTTAATATTAAATTAGGGGCTTCCTATTGGTTGTGTATATTTAGGATAACCATTAAAGAGCCTTGGGGGCTTATGAGTGGTATTTCGGATTAAAAGTTATTAATCAGTCATAAGCCCTTAAAATAAATGTTTCTAAAATATCCCTTATTTTAAACATAAATACGTAAAATAAATTCTGAAATGTTAAACATTTACGTAATAAGGCTTTATGTAAGTTAAATGAAATATTTAATTACAGGAAAATGCCAAAACCATGCGCGTAATAACCCAAATGATATTGAAATTGTGCTAAATGAAATAAACGGCGGGTTATCTATCCACATAGCTGCACGAAAATTTAAAATTCCGAGACCAACGCTACAAAATCGGATCCATAATAGAGCCATTAAACCCAGTTATGTACTGTCACCGCAGTACTTGTTAACTGTTAACAGCGTACAAACAAATATGATGACAGAGTAAGCAAAGGAAATTTATACTATTAACAATTGAATAAAACACACTTCCGATTTGTTACTTGAACAGAAAACACATTTTATTTTTATTGAAGAAACAACAGGTTATGGGCCTTTAATAAAATAAAAATAAATTTTTTTTGTGTGTTGCATTTTGCAAATAACGGATTGATTAAAAAATCGTGATAATTTGTGGTTGTGCTGTACTGTAATAAAAAGCAAGAAGATGGCAGACGAAGAACGTTTTAATGTGAAATTATTTGATGGCTGTGACTTTGACAATTGGCTTTTTCGATTACGAATTGCGTTGGATGAAAAATAACTCGTTCAATGGATTGAAAATGATGCTTTGGGGGCTAAAAATGAAGAAGGTGTAACTGAATTACAGAAGACAAAAATCAACAAAGAAGATAAAGCATGTAAATCAATGATTGTGCGTCGTGTAGCCGATAGCCATTTAGAGTACATCAAAGATAAAGAAACGGCATATCAAATAATCGCATCACTTCGCGAAACATTTCAACGAGCGAGTATAGCCAGTGAAATTGGCATTAGAAAAAGAATGTTGTTGATGAAATGTGGTGTAGACGAAATATTACAAGAATATTTTCTTCGCTTTGATAAGTGTTTACGGGAACTAAAATCATGTGGTGGAGACACAAATGATCGTATGGCTGTTGTGACATTATTAGTAACACTTCCATCGAAGTATGATATGGTTGTAACGGCACTTGAAACAATGGATCCAAAATCGTTAACAATGGAACTGGTTCGCAGCAGATTGTTGGATGCTGAAAGCAAACGAAATAACAGTAACGTTACTGATGGTGTACGTGATAACAATAATGTTGCGATGTATAGCGATAGAAAATCAAAATGCTATTACTGCAAACAATTTGGTCATCGAAAATTCGAGTGCCCGAAGTTAAAGAAAACTGACAACCGTGATCAGCAGCATCGAGAACAAAATAAATACCAAAAACAAAATATGAGAAAAGCAAATATTGCTGACGATGAAATTTCATTTTTTGCCAACACCGTTAGCCATGCATTGGAATGCCATGAAAATACAAATATCAAATGGTATATTGATTCGGGTGCTAGTGAGCATATGACAAATGATGAGTCATTGTTTATTAAATCGAAAATTTTGAATAAACCAATATCGATTGGTGTAGCCAAAAGTGGTGTTTCGATTTTTGCAACAAAAATTGGTATGATTCGTGGAACAACATTGGTAAATGGTTTTGAGAGAAATTGCTGTATCAACGATGTTTTGTATGTGAAAGATTTGAAGTGTAATTTGTTCTCAATTAGCCGGCTAGAAAAGGCTGGATTTGATGTGATGTTCATTCAAGGCCAAGTTTATGTTCGAAAAGATGACATTGAGTTGATTGTCGGAAAGCGCAGTGGAAATTTGTATGAATTTGAAATGGGTATTTTACGTAAATCATTGGTAGATAATCGTTTCGTCAAGAACTTGGAAGAAGATAGCAAAATGAAAGCTGCTACGAGCTGTGAGGTGAAAAACAAAATAAGTGGCCGAGCATTACTAGGTGGGAAGAAGAAAAATCAAGCAAGTATGGAACTCTGGCATAGGCGAATGGGACACCTAAATTCAAATGATGTGCGACGATTGTCATCAATGGTGGATGGAATTGGTCTACTCAACAACGACTTGAGGGGTACATGCGAACCGTGTAATTTTGGCAAACAAACACGAAAGCCATTCAATAATTCTGGTGGAATGAGATCATCGAGGGTGTTGGAATTAATTCACACCGATGTCTGCGGACCAATCAATCCACCAACATGGGACGGAAATCGTTTTATTGTGACATTCGTTGACGATTTTACCCATTTCACGATGGTTTATCTGATGAAAAAGAAATCAGAGGTGTTGGAAAATTTTGTCGTTTTTTCAAAAATGGTATCGGCACAATTTGAGCGAAAAATTTCCCGTTTGTGATGTGATAATGGCGGTGAATACAAGTCTAACGAATATAAACGATTTTGTAAAGATTCTGGAATACAAATCGAATATACAATTCCGTACAGTCCTGAATTGAATGGTGTGGCAGAAAGCATGAATCAAACATTATTCGAAAAGGCATGTTCGATGATTGCAGAAGCTCAAATGGACAAGAAATTTTGGGGCGAGGCCGTATTGAGTGCAACATATGTCACAAATCGAAGTCCAACGCGGGAATTAAATGTCAATAAAACGCCAGCAGAAATTTGGTTTGGAAAAACACCAAATTTATCAAATGTTCGAATATTTGGATCAACGGCATATGCACATATCCCTGATGCATTGCGTACGAAATTGGACAACAAATCGAATCCAATGATCATGGTTGGATATGCGAAAAATGGCTATCGTTTGTGGGATTCGGATGTTTCACGGATTGTTATTTGCCGTGATGTAAAATTTGATGAGTGCAAATTCAAGAAAAATTCACATTCCATTGTTGAGGTCGAAAAATGTGAAATTCAGGCGGAGTCCATGTCGGATGTTGATGTGGAAGACACAAGCACTTATAAATCGGTAAGTGGTGACGACGAGGCGGAAATTGAAGATCAGATCGTGAGGGAAGATGTTGAATTGAATCAACATGTTGCATCTTCATCACGACCCCAACGAGAACGTCGTCCACCAGCTCGTTATGATGATTATATAGAGGGATCAGCTATCGATCGGTTTTTGTATGAAGAAAATGAAGAAATTACCGTATTTGCATTGAATGCGATGGCATATGTTGATGATGTGCCACAGAAGTTTTCGGACATTGAAGGAAGAGAAGATGCTGATGAATGGATGAAGGCTGTCAATATTGAAATGAATTCGTTAATGAAGAATCGAACATGGTCATTGGTGAAAGTACCACCGAGACGGTCAATTGTTAGTTCGAAATGGGTCTTCACCAGGAAACGTGATGAATTTGGGCGACCAACAAATTACAAAGCAAGATTGGTTGCGAGAGGATTTATTCAAAAACCGGGAATTGATTTCTTTGAAACGTATTCCCCGGTGGCAAGAATGGTTACCGTTCGTTTATTATTGGCTATGGCTGTTGAACGGGATTATGAAATGCACCAAATGGATGTGTGTACGGAATTTCTGAATGGGTACCTTCACGAAGAAATTTACATGAAGCAACCAGAAGTTTTTATCAAGGATGGACTCGTTTGCAAACTAAACAAGTCAATTTATGGGCTAAAACAAGCATCACGTGTTTGGAATGAGAAATTTCAAAAATTCATAATTAGCATTGGTTTTACGCAATCAAAATTTGACCAATGTTTATTTTTCGAGGAATGGGAGATGAAACAGTATATCTACTTTTGTACGTTGATGATCTCATTCTGGTTGGGAAATTGCTTAAAAACATCATTAAAATCAAGAAATCAATTTCCAATGAATTTGAAATGAAGGACGTTGGAGAAGTTCGTCATTTCTTGGGAATTACAATGAAACGTGATCGAGCGAATGGAAGATTGGAAATTGACCAACGGGTGTACCTGGAAGATATGCTCAAGAGGTTCAAAATGTAAAATTGCAATGGTATTTCAACACCAAAAGAATGCAATTTGAAATTGGTGAAAGTAACAGATGAGAGTACAACCCTGACATGTCAACCATATCAAGAATTAATCGGGTGTATAATGTATGCAGCAACAACTTCACGGCCTGATTTATGTGCGTCTGTTGGATACTTCAGTCAATTTCAAGCTGGTGCCAGTAATGAGCATTGGGCTCATTTAAAACGAATGCTTCGATATGTCAAATCAACATTAAATCTCAAATTGACATATGAGAAAGGAAACAACAAGGCAGTATTAACTGGATATGCTGACTCAGACTGGGGCAGTGATGTCGTGGACAGAAAATCTGTTTCTGGATACGTTTTTATGGTATTCGGGAACACAATATCATGGTCTACAAGAAAACAAACAACTGTTGCGTTATATTCGACTGAAGCCGAATATGTTTCGTTAAGTTCGGCTACATGTGAGGCAATTTGGATCCGGGGTTTGTTATCCGAAATGGGTGAATATGTTAATAAACCCACGACCATCTACGAGGATAACCAGGGGTGTATTATAATTGCATCCAGTGGAAAAGAATCACACAAGCTAAAACATGTCGATATTCGATATCACTTTTTGCGAAATGTAATTGAGCGTGGTGATATCGAAGTAAAATACATTGGAACCAAAGAACAACTGGCAGATGTGATGACTAAGGCATTGCCAACTGCAACTCATGTTGCACTTCGGCGAAAGCTGGGTTTGATATAATTCAATAAGGTGTTATTGGAGGAATTGGTAGGGCGCTTCACGCCAGAAAAAGAATTGTTATATATTATAATCAAGTTTGTATATTGTGCAATTTTTGTAACTAACAAAAATTCGAGGCGGAGTGTTAACTGTTAACAGTGTACAAACAAATATGATGACAGAGTAAGCAAAGGAAATTTATACTATTAACAACTGAATAAAACACACTTCCGATTTGTTACTTGAACAGAAAACACATTTTATTTTTATTGAAGAAACAACAGTTGTAAAAATTGTATTTTGGCTCTTAGCCAATCATGCCAAGGGTGTCCCACGTCGTAAACAAGACGTACAAAATGTGGTTTTGGATTTTCTAGATGGGGCTCCTCGGGAAAATCCTTTTACAAATAATATGCCTGGTTATAAGTGGTACGACAATTTCCTTAAAAGACATCCCAATCTTACCGTTCCAACTCCAGAACCAATTACTGACGCCAGCTCAAAAGTAGTAGAGTCCGATATCCGCGGATAGTTCGGGCAAATAAAAAAATATTTAACGGAAAAAGACTCGCAATCGTTCAACGGTGATGAAACAAATTTTTTAATGTGCCCAAAAAGTGGTAAAGTGATTGCGCCTAAAGGTAAGCAGTGTTTAATTTAATTGAAAGCAATCAAAGTTTAATGAAAACATTTTAGGAACAAAAAATGTATATGAAACGGATCGTGGCCAAGCCAAGGAAAATTTGACAGTGATGTTTAGTTTTTCTGCAGCATGGTTTGTGGTGCAGCCGCTGATAATATATCCCTACAAATGCGTACCAACTGATGTAATAAGTTCAATTCCTGTCGGACTTAAATGGCTAAAGTCTGATTCTGGCTGGATGACCACTGATGTTTTCCATCAATATATAAGACATATTTCACCCAAGCCTTGTTGCTCAAAATATCAAGTTTCCTATAGTTTTATATGCGGATGGACATCGAACCCACCTCACATATGAATTATCAAAGTTATGTGAAGGATTAAAAATTATCCTTATATGTTTATATCCAAATTCAACGATAATACTGCAAGTTTGCAACCCGCAGATGTTTCAATATTTAAGCCATTGAAAACAGGTTGGCAAAAAGCTGTATTAAATTGGGGAAAGACCAATATTGATAAAAAAACTGACAAAACGATGTTTTGCACCAATTTTGAAGAATGTTGTAGACCAAAACAATAACAAAAATTCGACTGTAAATGGTTTTCGGACCTGTGGTCTTCAACCGTTTAATCCTGATGCAATCGATTATTCGAAATGTTTGGGAAGAAATTTAACAAACCTTAACCAAAATAAGCAAGATCGTTTTGATGCCAGCAACAGCAAATTTAAGGATGTGGTTGGCCCAGAAAAATTAAACGAACTGGATGAGTTAGCGGAGAGTCCCAAATCCGAAGATTTCGCAATTATATTACAAATATACTCATTTTTCACAAACACTGAACAAACAAATGTAAGTTTGCTTATAAAAATGATCAGTCTTACAATAAATTTAAGGCTTTTCTATTATTACAAAGTTTCAAAATCAAAAAAACTTTACTTTTATTAAAATATAGCAAGACGATAATAATACTATTATTTTTAAATATGATGGTACCGATGAAACCGATGCTTCAAAGCAAACAGGAATAATAGATGCTGAAAACATATGGTCGGGTTATGAGTCTAATATTGAAACTATTGAGCTTGATGAAGTAATATCGCAAGAAGTAGAATCCATTGAATTGATTGATGAAGTAAGTATTTAACATACCTATTCTGTTAGCTATAATGTTAGACTGATGATTTTGACGCAAAATTCATTTTAAAGTTTGAAGGTTCAGAAAATTTGAATTTATCAGGCACACATTCATATCGACGCTCTAAATGTGCAAATTGCAAGTTTTCTTGCTATCCCGAAGACCCCTGCGCGTATGGGTATAAGAAACTTGGATCATCGATCCTTTATTATTTCATTAACGCCTTTTCAAAAAGCCGAAGAAGATAAAATTAATAAGAAACGTCTAGCTGGAAACAGAAACGAAAATTCAAGAAGCCTTATTTAAACAGTAACGCAAAAAGGAAAAAATGGAAACAAGTTAAATTCAAAATCGAAACCATTAAAAAAAGTGTGTCAAACAAACCTATATCTTGAAATACGATGTGACACGCGGCAATAATAATAATCAACTGGCTACGGCATTTTCTTCGCCCCGTAGAACAACACTTCCAATAAACTGTACTGAAGCAGACGCTCACGTTGGAAAATTATTTGCAAATGACGAAGCTGATGAAAATATAAACAATAGCCAGACATCAAGTGGAATATGTTTCCAATGTGCAGGGCAAATTACTGCTACTGAAATAGGGGTTTCTTGCCAATTGTGCAAATTTCGAACCTACCATGAAAACTTCGCTAAGAAAATTACAAGCAATATTGAGAATTTCCACTGCCAATGTTGTTTAATTAAATAATTTTAACAAAATGACTGATTTAATCATCATCTACTATACAAAATTAGTATTCACCTAAATGTGATAAAATATAAAATTTCAAAGCTTCCAAAATGAATTATAATATAATTTTAATTAAGCCACTGTGAAATTGTATTATTATGAATTATTTATGAATTGATTAAATAAATATTAATTTTTTACATAACAATTTTTATTAAAGCCAATCATCTCACCAAGAATTATTTACTTGCTTTTTCCACCAAAGTTAGTTAATCAATTTCGAATTTTTTACTTAACTGAAATAAGTAGGTGCCTAGTGCATATAATAAAACTTAGGAGCTGATTATTAGGAAAAATATAAGGCCCATTACTGAAAAAACCCGGTCCATTACTAGAAAAAGTGACTTTTTCTGGTTTTATGCTTAAATTATATAAATTAAATTGAACTATTTAGGATATTAACCTTTTTGCTGATTGTTTAATCATTATTGAAAATAAAAAACGCAACTTCAATAATATTAGACGACCGGTTACATTATAATACATCGGTAAAAATTAAAATTGGCTTAAAGGGGCTCATTATTGGGTGTTTTACCCTATTTGAATTTGCTTGCACTTTATTTCCAAAAATTGGGTCTTCCAAAAATAGGGTCTTAGATTACCTTCTTAACTTCCCCAGACAAAGTTAATCATTAAAAGTAAATTTTCATTTAATAACAAAATGCTATAATTTATAACCGGAGTGAAGTTTCTAACGTTAATTTAAAGTGTAGTTTGACATTAAAAAAAAAGTGTAAGAAACAAGTGGTAGAAAAAGTGTTGAAAAGATTTACTAACGTTAAAAAATGTAGCTACACAAAAAAGCGTTAAATGACAAATAAAAAAAATCATTTTCGAGAATTTCAATTTAAAATTAATAATGCAAAAAAGTTTTGCAAAATTGTCGAAACTAATCAAATTTGGAATTAATCAAAACGAAATTATGTTATTTTAATTAATTTAATAAACCATTAAAAAGTTTTAAATGCTAAAATGAGGGCGAAAGTACAGCATTAAACAAAATAACACAAATATCAGAGATATGCTCATGTACTCACTATATTCAACGGTTTGGGAATATAATAAGCTAGTTAGACGTGCCTATGCCATTCTGTTATGACGGGTTGAGCTCAAATAACAAATTTTTAAAAAATGATAGTTTTGAAAATTTATCATTTTTTAAAAATCTGTTATATGAGCCCAACCCGTCATAACAGAATGGCATAGGCAAGTCTAACTAACTTATTATATTCCCAAACCGTTGAATATAGTGAGCATATGAGCACATCTCTGAGATTTGTGTTAATTGTTTTAGTGTAGTACAGCTTCCAAATAAATTCGAAAAATTTGTTAAGTTTTGAAAATTTATCATTTTTTAAAAATCTGTTATATGAGCCCAACCCGTCATAACAGAATGGCATAGGCAAGTCTAACTAACTTATTATATTCCCAAACCGTTGAATATAGTGAGCATATGAGCACATCTCTGAGATTTGTGTTAATTGTTTTAGTGTAGTGCAGCTTCCAAATAAATTCGAAAAATTTGTTAAGTTTTGAAAATTTATCATTTTTTAAAAATCTGTTATATGAGCCCAACCCGTCATAACAGAATGGCATAGGCACGTCTAACTAGCTTATTATATTCTCAAACCGTTGAATATAGTGAGTGTATGAGCACATCTCTGAGATTTGTGTTAATTGTTTTAGTGTAGTACAGCTTCCAAATAAATTCGAAAAATTTGTTAAGTTTTGAAAATTTATCAATTTTAAAAATTTGGTATTTGAGCCCAACCCGTCATAACAGAATGGCATAGGCAAGTCTAACTAGCTTATTATATTCCCAAACCGTTGAATATAGTGAGTGTATGAGCACATCTCTGAGATTTGTGTTAATTGTTTTAGTGTAGTACAGCTTCCAAATAAATTCGAAAAATTTGTTAAGTTTTGAAAATTTATCATTTTTTAAAAATTTGGTATTTGAGCCCAACCCGTCATAACAGAATGGCATAGGCACGTCTAACTAGCTTATTATATTCCCAAACCGTTGAATATAGTGAATATATGAGCACATCTCTGAGATTTGTGTTAATTGTTTTAGTGTAGTACAGCTTCCAAATAAATTCGAAAAATTTGTTAAGTTTTGAAAATTTATCATTTTTTAAAAATTTGGTATTTGAGCCCAACCCGTCATAACAGAATGGCATAGGCACGTCTAACTAGCTTATTATATTCCCAAACCGTTGAATATAGTGAATATATGAGCACATCTCTGAGATTTGTGTTAATTGTTTTAGTGTAGTACAGCTTCCAAATAAATTCGAAAAATTTGTTAAGTTTTGAAAATTTATCATTTTTTAAAAATTTGGTATTTGAGCCCAACCCGTCATACCAGAATGGCATAGGCACGTCTAACTAGCTTATTATATTCCCAAACCGTTGAATATAGTGAATATTTGAGCACATCTCTGAGATTTGTGTTAATTGTTTTAGTGTAGTACAGCTTCCAAATAAATTCGAAAAATTTGTTAAGTTTTGAAAATTTATCATTTTTTAAAAATCTGTTATATGAGCCCAACCCGTCATAACAGAATGGCATAGGCACGTCTAACTAGCTTATTATATTCTCAAACCGTTGAATATAGTGAGTGTATGAGCACATCTCTGAGATTTGTGTTAATTGTTTTAGTGTAGTACAGCTTCCAAATAAATTCGAAAAATTTGTTAAGTTTTGAAAATTTATCAATTTTAAAAATTTGGTATTTGAGCCCAACCCGTCATAACAGAATGGCATAGGCAAGTCTAACTAGCTTATTATATTCCCAAACCGTTGAATATAGTGAGTGTATGAGCACATCTCTGAGATTTGTGTTAATTGTTTTAGTGTAGTACAGCTTCCAAATAAATTCGAAAAATTTGTTAAGTTTTGAAAATTTATCATTTTTTAAAAATTTGGTATTTGAGCCCAACCCGTCATAACAGAATGGCATAGGCACGTCTAACTAGCTTATTATATTCCCAAACCGTTGAATATAGTGAATATATGAGCACATCTCTGAGATTTGTGTTAATTGTTTTAGTGTAGTACAGCTTCCAAATAAATTCGAAAAACTTGTTAAGTTTTGAAAATTTATCATTTTTTAAAAATTTGGTATTTGAACCCAACCCATCATAACAGAATAACAGAATGGCATAGGCTCGTCTAACTAGCTTATTATATTCCCAAACCGTTGAATATAGTGAGTGTATGAGCACATCTCTGAGATTTGTGTTAATTGTTTTAGTGTAGTACAGCTTCCAAATAAATTCGAAAAATTTGTTAAGTTTTGAAAATTTATCAATTTTAAAAATTTGGTATTTGAGCCCAACCCGTCATAACATTATGGCATAGGCACGTCTAACTAGCTTATTATATTCCCAAACCGTTGAATATAGTGAATATATGAGCACATCTCTGAGATTTGTGTTAATTGTTTTAGTGTAGTACAGCTTCCAAATAAATTCGAAAAATTTGTTAAGTTTTGAAAATTTATCAATTTTAAAAAATTGGTATTTGAGCCCAACCCGTCATAACATTATGGCATAGGCACGTCTAACTAGCTTATTATATTCCCAAACCGTTGAATATAGTGAGTGTATGAGCACATCTCTGAGATTTGTGTTAATTGTTTTAGTGTAGTACAGCTTCCAAATAAATTCGAAAAATTTGTTAAGTTTTGAAAATTTATCAATTTTAAAAATTTGGTATTTGAGCCCAACCCGTCATAACATTATGGCATAGGCACGTCTAACTAGCTTATTATATTCCCAAACCGTTGAATATAGTGAATATATGAGCACATCTCTGAGATTTGTGTTAATTGTTTTAGTGTAGTACAGCTTCCAAATAAATTCGAAAAACTTGTTAAGTTTTGAAAATTTATCATTTTTTAAAAATTTGGTATTTGAACCCAACCCATCATAACAGAATAACAGAATGGCATAGGCTCGTCTAACTAGCTTATTATATTCCCAAACCGTTGAATATAGTGAGTGTATGAGCACATCTCTGAGATTTGTGTTAATTGTTTTAGTGTAGTACAGCTTCCAAATAAATTCGAAAAATTTGTTAAGTTTTGAAAATTTATCAATTTTAAAAATTTGGTATTTGAGCCCAACCCGTCATAACATTATGGCATAGGCACGTCTAACTAGCTTATTATATTCCCAAACCGTTGAATATAGTGAATATATGAGCACATCTCTGAGATTTGTGTTAATTGTTTTAGTGTAGTACAGCTTCCAAATAAATTCGAAAAACTTGTTAAGTTTTGAAAATTTATCATTTTTTAAAAATTTGGTATTTGAACCCAACCCATCATAACAGAATAACAGAATGGCATAGGCTCGTCTAACTAGCTTATTATATTCCCAAACCGTTGAATATAGTGAGTGTATGAGCACATCTCTGAGATTTGTGTTAATTGTTTTAGTGTAGTACAGCTTCCAAATAAATTCGAAAAATTTGTTAAGTTTTGAAAATTTATCAATTTTAAAAATTTGGTATTTGAGCCCAACCCGTCATAACAGAATGGCATAGGCACGTCTAACTAGCTTATTATATTCCCAAACCGTTGAATATAGTGAATATATGAGCACATCTCTGAGATTTGTGTTAATTGTTTTAGTGTAGTACAGCTTCCAAATAAATTCGAAAAACTTGTTAAGTTTTGAAAATTTATCATTTTTTAAAAATTTGGTATTTGAACCCAACCCATCATAACAGAATAACAGAATGGCATAGGCTCGTCTAACTAGCTTATTATATTCCCAAACCGTTGAATATAGTGAGTGTATGAGCACATCTCTGAGATTTGTGTTAATTGTTTTAGTGTAGTACAGCTTCCAAATAAATTCGAAAAATTTGTTAAGTTTTGAAAATTTATCATTTTTTAAAAATCTGTTATTTGAGCTCAACCCGTCATAACATTATGGCATAGGCACGTCTAACTAGCTTATTATATTCCCAAACCGTTGAATAAAGTGAGTACATGAGCATATCTCTGATATTTGTGTTATTTTGTTTAATGCTGTACTTTCGCCCTCATTTTAGCATTCAAAACTTTTTTATGGTTTATTAAATTAATTAAAATAACATAATTTCGTTTTGATTAATTCCAAATTTGATAAGTTTCGACAATTTTGCAAAACTTTTTTGCATTATTAATTTTAAATTGAAATTCTCGAAAATGATTTTTTTTATTTGTCATTTAACGCTTTTTTGTGTAGCTACATTTTTTAACGTTAGTAAATTTTTTCAACACTTTTTCTACCATTTATTTCTTACACTTTTTTTTTAATGTCAAACTACACTTTAAATTAACGTTAGAAACTTCACTCCGGTTACTTTATAAATCAGTAATTCTGAGTATAATTTTGTATGGTTCACCATCATGTTGTTCAAGTTTTGTAAAATAAGTTGTTAAAAGTAATATTGAATGTACCTAAAAGATATCGCCACACAAGATTACATCAAACGAATATCAAAATGATAAAAGAGCTAGCAATTGATCATTATAACAAGTATAAGAGTAAGCTTTCATTAATCGAACATATATACATTGGGTGCGTCCGAAATGGAAAATGTGCATTTAGCGGAGACACATTTAGAAAACTACATGCGATGTAGTTTTTAAGTGCATTTTTAATACATCAGTTTGATGTCAATTTATACTTTAATTAACCGTATTTATCGATTTATTAATTTGGTTTTGCACAATTTTATTTAATTTAATGATTTTAATGAAATTTTATTTAATCCAAAAATGCGCATTTTAAAAAATGTGCATTTAAATTCGCATTTCGGACGCACCTATTGATTAATAATTTACATAATCCTTTAAATAATCGTAATTAGTTAAGTTATTTATTTATTTTAAAAATTAGGTTTAAGTATAAATTAATATAATGCTACATTTGTAATCTTTAATTATAATTATACCATATTATCTTTTATAAGGCTGAGGTCACTTTTATATAAATAACCACATATTATTCCGTAGCAAAGTTCATGTGCTAAAACTCGTAAAGTGTATCGTAGTGTTTTGTTTAAATTAGTATAAGAAAAAAAATTGGGTCTATCCGATTCTCGGACGACACTTTTCCCAGAAAGCATCCGTTACAGATCACCAAACCAACCATATTTATATTTTACAAACATTTTCCGTTATTTTGGGCAGGCACAATATGTCACGGCTTTTCTTAAATTTGGAGACATCTTCCCCAATATCACAATTGGTCACGCCAATATAAATCTTCTACTCTCATACCATCAAATCACGGACTCACAAATAATATTAATTATTTAGAACTGAAATGTGTTGAGCAGCAATCAAAGTCACTATCGCCATTTTTCATCTTCGACCTTTAATAATAAGATCTATAAGTCCTTAAGAATTTAATTTACTCCATTCAGAGAGCATCCACAATGTTGAAAAATTTATTTTCTGAAAATTTGTGCCGTTTGTTCAGATTACAATATTATGTAAGCAACGTTAGAATTGTTCGGTATAATTGTTTACTCAGTACTTCAGTCTGGACGGGGCATCGCTGTGGACCATTCGAAAATACAAAATAATAAATCACAAACATTACAAAATCAGAATTAACGTTAATTATGTTTGTCATATAGTATTTCATTTTAAGTATCTCCCTGCTCTGCAAAGATAATTCATTACTAAGAAATAATACCTTTAAAGACGATTTTCAACATGTCGTTGAAATTTCAATCATTAAAATGTCAATAAACCGTCACAGAAATGTCAATTTCGAAAATGCCAATGTCATAGAAACGGGAATATCTTGCTATATTTAAAAGCTCACTCGATATAATTATTTTTAAATGTTGACGATATTATTTGCTACGCAAAGCATTTTAGATAAATTTACAAATTTAAATTTGTAAATTTACCTAAAACCTTTACATACTTCCGTGCAAACCATCAAATTCTGTACAGTATTCCGAGATTTAATAACGATCATTTTCGCCGCTACATACTCGTTACATCACCCATATTCTTCAATGGTTTACCAGATCGGATTAGGAGGCTAATTCATTCTAAGACGTTTCTGCCCAGAGTGAAAGATTGGCTATTTGAAACGCCCGATGTCTCATATTTGTTTCGTGTTATCGCTTAATGAGTTTTATTGATAAAGTTTTGGAAATACATATCCTATATTGTCTTTGATAACTGAACTGTATAATTATTTTAAATATTTTTTTGTTATTTAATTGTTTTGTTTACTCATATTTTATATTGCCATTATACTCGTAGTAGAACTCGAAACTGTCGATTTTCGACATAGATATAACTGTTTATTAAATTTATTTCCACTTGGCATCGGTTTATTTTTCGTTTACTGTTGTCTCGATGGAATCTCCTTTCGAGTAGAAAGAATTTTCTTTATGATATTCTTGAACTTATTTGAAACTGCCAAAAATTTGATGGTTTCGATGGTTTGATGGGATCGTTTATGTTAAATTTAATCAAATAATAAGTGACATCTCTAATTGTCTGGCTCGCTATGTTTCATGTGTATACAAAATATTGTTATAAATTATGCAAACTGCTATACAGGACGAGGAACAATTATTGAAACCCCTGGAAATATCGCAGAGTTCGTTCAAAAAAATATTAACAAGGTTAAATCTGAGGTAATTTTCAACATGGCATTTAATGGTGAGCTTGTATGTGACTTTGACGAATAGACACGTTTTCGTGTAGTGTATCGAAAAAAAAACAGTTTTCGATTTTTTTTATACAATCACCGCAAAGGAAAACTGGCTACCTTTAAAAACAATTTATTTTTGCATGCGAATATCTTTTGAACAGCACTAGCCGAAAACTTTATACCAGGTAGAATCAAATTTAAGGTCATTCGAAACTATCTTAGAAAATATTATCAATATGCTTACTTTGTCTAGTCATGTGGGTGGCTGAGTTATTTTACTTATCCAACAATATGGCTGATAACTAAATATTCAAATGTGAATATCTCTTACACCGCACTAGCTGGGAACATTAAATGAAAACCAAATTCTGGGTCAATCAATCCAATTTTTGAAAATGTGGGTAAAACCTACTCTTTATACAGGTTTCACACACTAAATTCAACCTTATACAAAACACAATCATTCTTTTTCAAATCAAATTAAATCGTAGACCATCAGAATTTATTCAATATAAAACTAAAAGAAAATTAATTTACTAAATTTGCTGTATTTAAATTCTAGAAACAAAATAACAAGTTGATATAATAAAATAAATAAATCTTTAATAGGGGCATACAATTCACCTTAAAATTCGCCCTATAATTATTATAAACTTCACCTTAGATGTCATCGTAAAATTAACTGTAAAATTAATCCCAAATTCATCTGAATTTAATTTAAAATTCATTCCCAAATTTACCATACAATGTCTCCTTAACTAAAAAGTCACCTTGAAACGCACCTTAAACTTCACCGTACAAACCTTTAATTCATCATGAAACTCACGTCAAAATCAATCCAAATTCTCCATCAAATTCACCAAAAATTGACCCAAAATTCACTTTAAAATTTTTCCTAAAATTACGACAAATTAACTCTAAAATTTTACTTTAAAATTCACTCTAAAATATACCATTTAATTCAACCTACCCTAGAAATCAACATAAAATTACACGTACCTAGTAACGTAATTACACGTGTAACGTAGTTTGGAAAGAAATGAATTTAGGAAATTTAGGAAAATGGGAGTTTAAGGATCGAAA
Source organism: Tipula helvola (assembly GCA_963556165.1). NCBI lineage: Eukaryota > Metazoa > Arthropoda > Insecta > Diptera > Tipulidae > Tipula > Tipula helvola. The sequence goes on from OY744481.1 coordinate 71,524,535, forward strand.
TCTTTAAAGTTAGTATAAACTTAGAAATTCGTCAAATTTAAGAATCCTGACATTTAGAGAATTTTAAAACATTTTTGAAATTTAGAATTTGTATTAGGCATTAGTTAATTTAAGATTTTCGAAATTTAGAAAATATACAAATTCGGTAACGGTCCCCTGTCGCCCAAACTCGTTCTCGCTCATCAGGAGACTACAAACAAAATCTCAATTTTGTTTGCTCCAATTTTTGTGTTCCCAGGCAAATGTGTTGTGACAGAAGTTCTTCGCCGTTTTGTTCTTTCGCTTACATTTATATTACGTACGTGAAACAATTCAATGCAGATCGATCAAACATCGATGTTGACGAAGCCGCAGAGCCCAAGAAGTATGTCAAAGCTCAGGCCGACATCTGGCGGTACGTATTGGCGGTTATGTATGTACAGACTACATCAGAGCAAGTGATTCTCGTTGATGGATCCGAGTTTCTGAATTATCAAAATTAATCTGGCAAATTTATATTTATCGAATGTATCATAAAATACAATTTTCAATTGAAAAAGTTCAAAAAAAAAATTTAATTGGCTGAGAAAATGAAAATTAAATTTTTTCAGGCATAAATAATTTTTTTCAGACGGGAAAAATTAAATTTTCGTTTCTCAGTCAAATAAATTTTTTTTTTTGAATTTTTTAAATTAAAAATAGTTTTCTATGATACATTCGGTCGAGAACTACAAGGTTTGTATTATATCAAAAAAAAACTATCAGAGCAGCAAGTCCAATAGAATATACTAAATGTTGGGCCAGTAAAACCATTTTAACGAAACATTTATACTTTAAATTTTATATTTCGGCCTTAGTATATCCCTACAACCCTGCAAAATTTCATTGCTTTGTGAATTACTAAGTACTTTGGCAAAACTTTCCTGAATATACAAATCGGTTCACACATTCTAAAGTATTCTAACCGCGGTTAGTATGTTTTAGAAAGATTGTTTTTTTGCGTTCGGAATTATGTTATTCATCTTCTGTCAAAAAATTAGGACAATCCGACACTTCCCGTGGGTGCTATGACATTTTCAGTAGTTAGCATACTAGAAAAAAATAATAATATTTACAAACTAAATTATATCAAACGCTATTATTATATTCTAGATTGGGACTATTTAATTTTTTTTTTATATGTATTATGTTAACTTGACATAGTTTTAAACGGAAGTTTTTTTATTTTTACTATACTATGATGCGTTAGTGTAGTTTATGTAGTAAATATTGAGTTTTTTATCCAAATATTTTATTTTAAGTGGCATTTATTATAATTAAGAATGTATAATTTTAAGATTAAATGATTTTAAATCAACTTAGAATAATACTAATTGGAACTTTTCTGAACTTTAAAAATGTAGTTCGTTCGGTTTATTACCATTGACTGCCAAGGTGTTTGTTTCGTAGCACCGTAAATTTGACAGTAACTGTGGCAACACTATTGCTAATGTAAAACATCTAAATTTGATTTTTATATATGTTGGTTATGTAGTTAAAACACCGTTTTTGTAGTTAGTATACTTTTCCACACAATGATAAACAGGTCGAAATTAATGGTTGCTTTAGCACAACAAAATATAAAATTTATGGAAGGTAAGAAAATAAAATACATTTTTAATTTGTAAATGTTTATTTTTGGTTGAATTAACACATAACAATAATTGTGTATCATTTTTTATTGGCTTTAAATGGTATCAATAAAGAATCAGCTTCTTCCAGACATAACCATTCTACCAGTCAAAATAATACCGGTAACTATTAATCCGTTACCAAAAACAAAATAATTTGTTTAAAAATAATAAACAAATTTCATTCATTTTAAGAACATGAGGATAGAAATGAGAGGCTAAATGCAATTTTAATGACAAATATTGGTTATCAAGGAGAGTAGCCTATAATTTTTACCAAGACGAGACTGTGTGTAATTAAGGTTGATTTTCAAAAAATTCTGCAAACTCCTTGAAGTGAAGTCAGCGTTTTTTATATTAATATTCCAATGTCTGGGATAAAACAATTGCCAAGAAAAGTGCAAACTAAGTATGTAGTTGCATTTTCAAATTCGATTTACATTCCTTTAACACCGGTGTTAAGACGTACATTTTTTGGAGTGATAATTGTCACGGTCAAAACCAAAATAGCATTGTGTTACCATATTATGCATATATAGACCAAAAATTTCAAGTTAGTATTACACTAGATTCTTGGAAAAATGACATATTGAACGTACAAAAAACCATAAAACAGTTTACATACCAGCGCAATGGTACAGCGTAATGCGGAATACTATAAGGTGACAGGGATATGATATTATAGAAATGATGTAAGATACATTATTCTTTAAAGTGATCTCAGAGAAATTAAACTTTATTCATACCGATCATAGAGAAAAAATAAAAAAGGCTAAGATTCGAGAAATACACATTTCCTGTGATGCTCCTAATAAGGTCCTATATATAAACATAATTTTGAGGTAAACTATAAAACGGTCGTGCGCTATCATGTCGAAAATCGCAACGATGAAACAAAACGCTATCGAGAAAACATAAATTTCGAAGTTGACATGCTAAAAACCGCATTTGCTCGGTCTATACCCGTGCCAAAACCAAAGCACAAGGATTTAACATCACTTTGTGATATAAATTTTATTCCGCAATTCTACCAAGGATTTAATAGAGAATTGGATATTAGGCCGTATTCTGGGATTTACAATTTTATGTTATGTTATTTTTGTTTTTTCAATACAAATTCAAATAGGAAGCGGGGAAATAAAATAACATAACATTGATTTTAAGTTGCCAGAATACGGGGCATTATAACGATGACTAAAAAAATAATGATTTTAGAAATAAAATCATAATTATTTTTTATATTTCTTATTATTTAAGTTTGTTTATTTTACTCACTTTTTTGTTATAATTGTGAAATTGAAGTTAAGTCCTTATATTCTATTTAACAGGGTGAATTAAATTTTTCATTAAGTAATATTTTTATTTGTTTTGAAAATTAACTGAACTTTAATACATTAAATATTTTTTTTTTCTAGAAGTTAGCAAACTGTTTTATTGAGCTTAGAAAAACAGAAGCATATCTAACATTAGACTTTCCAAGCAAAAATAATTTTACCGGACCTAGGGATTTTTTTGTAGCAAATGAAAAATAAATTCCAAATAAAAACATATTAAAGGCGTATGATATACTTTTTCTCACAATAATTCCCTCGATAAATAAAGTAAACGGACATAGAGTTTCATTTTCATATAATTGTCCGAACTAAAATATACTACACGAAATATCTCCCAAGCCAGCTGGTTGACACATCAGATATTTTCAGAACATGTTTTCTTTATCCGGCATCTAACTTATTTAAGAAAAACATTTCCAAATTTTCACGCTTTTACTTCATAATTTTGAAAATTTGTCTTAAAACCTCCCTCCTGCACCAGGATTCCGGTTTGATGGGAAATTTGTCATATGGGTTTTATTCGACTAAAAATTCTAATTGGTATAAAAACTGAGAAATTGCGATTCCGGTTCTTTGAGTGGCAAATGAAAACCCATAACAAACGTCAAAAAAAACCATAATTTTTTTTTATGTGAGAAGTCGGTTTTTATATGTATTTTATAAATTTATTTTACCAAAATATTTCCAAAACATAAATTATTGAGCAATAAATTATTTGGATATTAATTTTTATTGTAACATAATATTTTGTTTTTATTAGAAAGCGACCGCGCAAAAAAAAGCTAGCAAAGAGCAGTAAAATTATTTGTTTAAACTTATTAGGAAAAAGATTGATCTTAAACGGATCACTTCCATCTCATAAATTACGTCTAATTTTCACTAGACGAAACCAAAAGCACAATAAATTTAATTAATAAATTAACTGTTAAGCTATTTGAATTATAATATAGGTTAGCTTTGATTTAAACCTCGTCTTCTACTCATACGAAAAATTATGTAGTCCATAATTTGTTTTGAATTTCAAAAATATCTATTTCGACACCAAATTTTAATGGTGTATAATTTATTAAAAGAGATTATAATATAAAACAAAACCTATGTATTCAAACTGTAAGACTAAAACCCGTATTAGCGTAGCTCTAATGATTAAGTTTATAAAATAACTGAACAATTCGCGTTAATACAAAATTATTACAGAAGCTTTGAAATTTTTTTGATTTACACCATATTCAAAAACTAATTTATTATTTAAAAAAATTACCCAACGTACCAAAATAAGTCATATTTTTAATTTATACCAAATCAAAACACATTGGTCTAATCGGAATCGGGATTTTTATGAGAATGAGAACTGACTGGTCGAAAAAATATTTCGTAATATTTGCCATTCTCAGTTGTCATAGAATCGGAATCTGGGTGCTGAAAAGTGATGTTTTTGCGATAGTATCCCGATAAACCACAAGTCCAAATATCTAGGAAATGTCAGTTTAATGATTGACAATGATGTTGAAATTAGAAATATGACTTTGGTGTCTATCGATTGTATACATATAAGAAACTTAAAGGTGTAATATCTATTTTGACCCTAAAAGTTAAGTATATAATTAGCTTAAATAACGTTTACCTACATTTATCTTGAATGTGAATTAACCGATCAGCTTAAACGCCAGTTATAGAAGTATGACTTAAAAGTTTGATATTCGTTGAACATTGAAGTCAATTCTGGAAAATGGACTTCCGTGTCTATTATTTGACTAGCTCAAACGCTACTTGCAGAAGTTTGACATTGTAGTCTGTAATTAACTGGATACCGACGCGATTGTCAATTTTGTGCAGTTAACTAATAAATAGCTTCTGTGTCGGTCGCAAAATTGAAGCGAATGTGTGCAAATTATTTTAATATTAGGTATAGTTTAATATTTTACTTTGAACCGTGTGTATGTGTATTTATAGAGAAGCATCTAAAATTAAATATGAATTGTTTAATGAAAAATAATAAGTGCAGAAATAAAGCAATTAATAATTTAAAATATAAATTGAAAAAAATAAATAAGGAAAAATTTAGAAACATACTATTAATATTAAAAAATAAAAATAGTAAAACATCAAATACACGTGCAGCTTGCAATTTAAACCTACCAGACATAAGTGAAGATTATGATGTTTTACATACATCAAATGATGAAAACTCTTCTAGTTCTGAGACTACTGAAATAAGTGAAAATGATTTTTGTGAACTATCAAAGGAATCATTTGATTGTGAATTGAAAATAATCCCTCAAAAATTAGATTTAATTAATTTTATTAAGCCATATAATAGTCCCGATATTAATAATTACGTAAAATTATTTTTGCAAAACTGGGCCGTGGAACATAACACTAACAAAACAGCATTGCCCGAGTTATTAAAATTTATGAAAACATTTTTCTCGGAATTACCGATGGACTATAGAGCTTTGTTGCAAACGCCGCGCAACCTAGAAAAAAGTACCGTGTCTCCTGGAGAATATATTCATATTGGGTTGGAGAATAACTTAAGAAGAATTTTAATGCTGGAAAATTTGAGTAATAAATTAGTGCCGAAAATTGTGTACTTAGATTTAAATCTGGATGGGCTTCCCGTTTTTAGTGATAATACGGAACACTCATTTTGGCTAATTTTAGGGCGTATTTTAAACGTCGGTTTAGGCGACGTGTTTGTAATTGGTATTTATCATGGTCCCAGGAAGCCCAGTGATTTTGCAGCGTTTTTAAATACCTTTGTTTCCGAAATGAAACAAATCAAAGACAACTTGAACAAACAATTCAAAGAATGAAACAAATCAAAGACAGCAAGTGTCTGCGGTGTTAAACAATATAACGCATTCGCAGGATGTCCAAAATGTGATATTAGAGGTATATTTGATAAAAAATACCATAGGATGTGTTTTAACAACTCATCTGTTGCATCTCTTCGTACTGATTCGACGTTCGCGAAAAGAGCTGATACTGATCATCACATTTTAAATTCGCCTCTTGAGGATCTAGGTATAGGTATGGTAGCCCAAATAGCATTAGATTATTTGCATATCGTATTGTTGGGAGTAATGAAAAAGTTATTAAAGATTTGGTTCGGAAAAAAACCATTATTTCCGAAATATTTGAAAAACCTAATTTCAAATAAAATTATTTTTTTAAACAAATTTTTACCTAACAACTTTCAAAGAAAGTTAAGGTCTTTAGAATATTTGGCTGTTTTTAAAGGAAGCGAACTTAGAAATTTTTTACTGTTCTACGGGCCATTTGTATTAAAAAGTTCGTTGCCACAGCATTTGCTAAAGTTTTATAATAATTTTATGCTACTACATGTCGCGATAAAAATTCTATGCTGTCCAGATTGGTGCCTCAAATATAACTCGTTTGCCGACAGGCTTTTGGAAGACTTTGTTAAAGAATATGCGCTTTTATATGGTTCAGATATGGTTAATCATAATGTGCATATGCTAAGGCACCTAGCAAAAGAAGTCAAGGATTTCAAAGGATCTTTGGATACGTTTTCTGGGTTTTCTTTCGAATCATATATGAATCCGTTTAAAAAATTGTTGGCGGGGCATAAACATCCTTTGACCGAGTTTGCAAATAGGCTGATTGAAATGAATAGTTCTACTTCAATCCCCACCTCAAAGCCAAACACCGCTTCAGATATCAAACTAAACAAACCGTTTGGTGAAACTATTTTTGCAGAGGTGATATATTATGGATATAAGTTTAATAATAATGAGAGGAACAAATACGTCCTAAGTAAAGAAAATAAAATTTACGAAATAATCAATTTTGTTAAAGAAGAACGCCAAATTTTCGTTTTCGCCAAACAATATATGGAAAAGGGCGATTTTTACACATATCCAATAAATTCTTCTAAACTTTGTACATATCAGTGCCAAAATATTACATCAAATGTGGAAAAATTAAATATTAATCAATTGGATCGAAAATTATTTGCAATGGTCGAAATTGAAAACCCATCGCTAATAACTTTTTTCCCGTTTATACATATTTTTAATTCTTCAAATATAAATGATCGCTTTTAATACAATATAATAATAAACATACAAGTACATATAAATTGAATAATTAATTTAAAATAAAAACCAACCTTAAACACCCTACTAAATAAATCAGAAAACAAAACAACCTAAAACTGGCTGAAACATATTATTTTTTTCATATTTTGTTACTCTTCAATGTACTAAAAGTAAATATTTAACGCGCATAATAAATAATAAAAACAAAAACAGAATAGAAAAAAAAGGAATTTTAAAAACGGGGACTTCACCGATTGTCTTCTCTATTAATACATATACTCATTGAAATCGTATGTTAAATCTGTGTTTAATTTTATATTAAAGCAAATTAAACTTAAAATGCCGAAACAAGGAAAATCACAGGACCATTTTGCAGTTGTAGAATTTTAAGAAGATAAAAGTGAACCAAGTAAACGGTTAATCGAAGTGATAAGGTATGCATGGTTAACGGAAGATGGAAAGCAATGTTTTTGTCCAAGTTCCAAAAATTGGATTTTTGAATTAAAGAACTGCGGCTTACCAAAGGGGTGACTGGATGAAACACGCTTGTCGAGTACTAAAATACAATATTGGTATGTATAATAATTCATTTTTTTAAAACGGATAATATTATGTAGATCGATGATATTGTGTCATTATACAATTAATATATTAATAAATATCTTGTTTTTTTCGTACAAGACTCTATCAAAGCTGCTAATATCGAGTGTAGTCTTCGACTTAACTACACAACATCCGATACAGAAGAATATCAAAATCATCAAAAACCAGAAAAAAAGAATTCCAGTTCCGCCGTAATCTCTAACGATTATAACAATTTATTTGATCAGTTAGGGGAGAACGACTCTTTAGTAATGTCAAATAATGATTTCGAAACTATCCAGATTCAGCCAAATCGTAATGATTGCGAATTGGAAACACCATCATCTTGCACGGCCACGGGTAACTCAAATGAAAATGAAATAATGACTGAGCAACCAATCGACAGTGTTGTATGTTTTCAATACGATTCATTTCAAAAAGCATTGCAAGATTTGACCGAACTAAAACAGGGACAATTAAATTCAGAATTGGTGGCTTTAAAAGTTGACCAAATCCAGTCAAATTTGGAAAAGATTTCGGCCCAAAACGAAATCATGATGAAAATGATAAGCGAGTTTTGCAAGAAGTCGCCAGCTTCATCAACTTTTACTGCTACTACAAATATTGATTCTAAATCAAAATTGGATGAGCTGGAACTACAGTTACAGGAAAATGATTTCAAAGAAAATATGGTAAGATATCTTCTTGTTAATGTAACATTTTATTCTTATAATTTTTGTGTATCTTGTCCAACTTGTCTGGATTAACCCTGATATTTATGCCATAGCCCATTCTACCATTTCACTTGTTCTGATTTTCAGGCTTACGCATACACCCAGTATGCCTCAAAGGGAGACGCGAAGAAAGAGGTAAATGGATTTGCCAAGTCTATATTGAATAAATTATTGTCACGGACTTTTGCTCAAGAAATACGGTGGGACAGAATTAAGAAAGTTGATAATTTGCCAGCGGAAGATTGCGGTAAGGAATTATATTTCATAAGCCAATACATATAACAGTAATAAACATTACATGTAACAGCAATAAACTTCGACTTAATAAATCCAAAACTAAATTTATAATATTTTCTCTTAGGCAACCGATATTTCTTGACCTTGAGGAAATTATTGTAGATTCGGAAAAAATCAATAGGGTAGAGAACATTTGCTATCTCGGGTTGCATCTTAGCTTCAACTTAAAGTGGACGCATCATATAAACTCTATAAAACAAAAAATAGCTCCCTATATAGCAGTCTTCCGACGAGTTGGGAAATTTGTTCCCCATGCAGTTTCACTAAATTGCTATTTTTCGTATATTCATTCAAATCTATTATACCTAATACAAATTTGGGGATCTGCAGGTAAAACCAAAGTGAATGAGCTACAGATTTACCAGAATCAAGCCCTTAAAGCCATCAACTGCCTTAGCATGAGAACACCAACAATTTCACTTTATAACAATAGGTTACTGCCAATATCTCAAATGGTAGATTATGAATTCATTCTCTTGGTATATAAAATAAAGTATCGCATGATAAAATGTAATAACGTACTAACTACTAATTATGAGATAACGGAACGTTCTAATCGAGATGCTGCGCATTTTCGCTTACCAAATTATCTGTATAAACTGTCTCAAGATAGTTTATTTTATCGCGGATTAAAACTGTTCAACCAACTTGAGCCTGTATTGAAATGTTTGCCACTTGGAGCCTTTAAAACGAGTATGAAAAGTCGCTTATTTACTGAATTTGTTTTTGAATATGAATTAAACCACTGATTTCTTTGTTCATTACTTGATTTGATGATTAATTTTTGTTTGTATGTACTTATGTACTATAGTTATATTAGTTGATACCTATTATATATATATTTAATGTTTAATTGTATTTTTACTTCTTTGTTTGTTTAACTAGATTAATTAATTATGTTGAATATTGGTTAAGGAAAAAAAGAATAATATTTGTATACATTTTATTTCAATTATTGATGCTTTCCAAAATAAAAATGTATGTTTTTCGGAAAATAATAAAAAAAAAAAAAAAAAAAAAAAAAAAAAAAAAAAAAAAAATTGTGGTTTAATTACAGATACTATATTTTTTAAAAAATATAATAATATTCTAGAATTTATCGTAGAAGTAAGCAATAAAAACCGAAAAGACTTAAGTTTCTTTTATAATAAAGACAATATATGCCAGGCGGTTCAAGATTTTTTTAAAAGGATGAGCTACAAAAAAAATTAACAATAGTTTTAGTATGTAGGATCTACATGTATTTCTATTTGGATTGTTTTTATTTTTATTTCTATTTGGATCTTCAATGAGGATAATTGAATTTTGAATATTTTTAGTTTTATTACTAGTTATATATTGAAATATTATATATTGCAAAAATTTTATTAAATTATAATTTAATTTAGTTGAATAAATAAAAAGTCAAATGTACATCTACTGTATTTTTAATAGTAATTTTCGGCTCCACCGCTGTTCGTATAAATGACCGAAAAGGCAGACATTTGAATGACTCTGATGTTAGTAATAGGTATACTATACGTTGAATTAAATGCCATAAATAAAAAGAGCTTTGAAGTCGGCGGTAAGACATACTTTAAAGCTTAACATTTGTGAACTCTATGTTGACATCAAAGTGACTTTCGGCAAGGTGAATGTCAACTATAGGACAGGATTTGGCTTGCTTTCTATATATCCTTGTGACTGTCTTACACATAGAGATATTATGTCACTTCGTTAGGCGACAAAAGATATTTTTTTAGTCCGAATCTTTCGGCGAATAACCGACTTGTGGTTTATCGGGTATACTTTAGAATGTGCAAAGCGATATAAGGACACCCTTAACCTAGATTGGGATTCCATCATACTAATCTCAATGACTTTATTCGACTTGTCTAGATTTCATATTCGTTAGAGACATCACCGCTGGAGATCTGAGCTGCATATCGTATTTTTCGGACTATCGCCAAGTCCATCGATTTTCACTAAAATTCACTGACAGCTCCAAATTTATGAAAAAGCTTAAATATGACGTTTCAGTTCGACTAACAAATAGACTAACAGACAGATTGGCAGACTTACTTATAAGAAAGTAAAAGGAGAGAATACGCAACCTAAAAACGCTTTAAGCAATCGACATAAGCAAGCGAAGCCACTTACTAAGCAAGGACACCGTTGCATGCTAAGCGACTATAGGTACTTGGTTTTAACCAAGTAAAGTGCAGTGTATGCTTTCATTGAAATTCCCGCTAATACCATAACTGATCCTCCTGGAGCCCTATCGCTGAATGAGCTTGGAGTTATATAACATTTAACCATTGACCGGGTTAATGAATTAATCAATTAGTACAAATAATTGAGTTGAAAATTAAGATTCTTTATAGAAAAATTATTCCTGTGGAATCAGTTTATTTTGAGGGGAAACCTCCAAACATCAAACTAATTTGATCGTTTTGTGTGGTCTACTAAATCCTGTTTAATTTTAACTTACATGAACTAGGATTTTTTCCCCGAACGTGCACTTCAATGCTTCTAAATGGATTTGGGCAAAACATTTTGTGATCAGGTGGGTTTACATGCTGAATTTTTTGATCACTGATATACTTGAACCACTAATTTGAATATTTTATAAATAATGTAAAAGACAGCTTTTAACAGAATTAATTCTTAAGTGTTCACTTCCTGCCTGGAATAATATAATATTTAAAATAGTTTCTGCTGTTTACCACCAAGAACAATAAATATACTATAGCTAACAGTGCACTCCCACAACCAGCCTTCTATTATAATTTTTCTTCGCCTTATAAACAAATCCATAAATTAGCTGAAAATCTTTATTTTCACTTTTACTTAACACAAAAACAAACAACAAGACATTTAAAAACGGTAATAATATATTGTTTTGGATTAAAAATGGAATAACAACCATAGACGATAGATACTATCAGAGCCTACTCTATAAATAAGAGCCTCCAGTATCGACTATATTTTTTAGTAAGCTTAAAATAAGATACATAAATTTTTTTCTTTACTATGAAACTATATAGAAAAATGATTGTTTTCATTTCCATTTTTAGTCTATAAGAATTATGAGCTTTTGTATTATTTTTATTCGAAAATGTTCATAAAACGTTTAATTTTATTTGATTGAAAAATCGAATCATGAAAATGTTTATTTCTTAGTGAAAATCCTCTTGGAATATAAAGTATTGCTAAACTTTTATCGAATGTTGTTTTTGTAAAATACGTCATAAATATTTATAAACAATACAATAACCATCTCTTTTTAGTCTCTTTCTAAAAGTATTGCCACATGACACAAATCTACCCAAATACAGATTCATATCATGTGGTAATAACGATATTTTGTTTTAACCAAAGCTTAATGGAATGAACCATAGCTGTCGCCTCCATTCAAATTTGAATTCGAATATCTTTCTGTTATTAATTGTGAATCAAAAGTTGCGAATAAATTTAAATTGTGTTTTTACGATAAATAATTCCTTATTTGAAAACTTAACTGTTTTTAAATATTTTGAGCCTTTTTAGAGGAATATTAAAGGTATGTAAGATTTTATCAATAAGACATTTTTTTTCTTCAATAACCATATGTAATTAAAATTTTAGGTTAAAGTTTTTTGAATAGATAAACATAATGCCTAGTTGCTGTGTACCGTGCTGTAAAGCAAAACCACCAGCAGATCATTTTTTTGGATTTCCAAAAAATCTTGACCAAAGAGCTGCTTGGGTGAAAAATATTCCTCGGAAAAATTTGGTTATCACAAAATGGACAAAAATATGCCATGTTCATTTTGAATCCCGATACATTTTAGTGAAAAATTCAAAATGTTCCAAAAGTGGTTGTAAGTATTTTTTAGATATGTACTTGTAATGTAAATCGTAGCAATACTAGTTTATTTAGCCAATATTTTTAAAAAATTCGTGAAAGTTATTAGACAGTTCAGTGTCTATACTAAAATTTAAGTATCTGTACATCCTTAAAGTTACATAAAAGTAAATATTAATCAAACATTAATTATTGTTAACTACGGTTTGACATCGACCGAATTTGGGTTTGAATTATTTTTTCTGATTTTTGCTCCCCTGTTCAGTTTTTGTTTAGCAATATCCAAATTTAGGAGAGCCTAGGTAACCTTTTTTATGATAAAACTAAGCCATTTATATTAAATATTTTAGGTGATCACAAACCATGCCAGGAATATTCAAAATCTAGGCAGAGGTTGCGAAATGATGCTATTCCAACCGTTTTCCCAAATTTACCGTTTTACCTCTCGAAACAAGTTTCTTCTAGAGAAAATGTGAGATTGAGGCTAGGTAAAACGGAAGAAGTAAAAAAGTCGAGAGACCAGGCTATATTACTTGATCAAAAAATTCATCAAATTAGTGATGTTATACTATCAGGTAAGTATAGTATTAAAAATTTTTATTTGAAAGTTGCACAAGGCAAACTTATTTTCTATAAAGTCTGCTGGAGTGGCGATAGTCCAATTATTGATGTTTCGTTTAATATTTTGGAGTCATTAGATGTAGAAATTTACATCAATAATATTAAACAGAAGACATCGCATTATGGAAATATTTTGGGTGCTAATTTGAAGTGTGACCTGTATTCAAAATTGAATAAACTAATTATTCATTTAAATGACTTTAACTTATTCGATAAGTCTATCGAGGATCACAAAACTTCAATCCATACCAGCCTTAAAGTTTTAAAAGACTGGGAAGGTCTCGATGAAGTAAAATCGCGTCAGTTACATTTTCTGCATGAACAGTTTGAATTAACTTTTTCAAATGTTAATCGCTACACTACTGATCTAATAATTTTTGCTTCTATGCTACTTTATACTTACCCTGCTGCGTACAATTATCTTAGGAATAGCGAATATTTAACCCTACCAAATGCAAAGTATTTGAAAATCTTTTCTAAGGGCAATTTGCAGTCGGGAGCCGCTGAGCAGTATTTAGTCCAAAAATTTTCTAAACTAGATCCTCATGAAAAGTATGTGACTCTTTTAGTAGATGAAGTTCACGTAAAACCGGCAATGACCTTCAAAGGAAATAAAATAGAAGGTTTAGCTAATAACCACCCAGTTTCTCAAACTTCTTTGACAGTGGCTAAATCAATTCAGGCATTTATGATATCGTCATTATTGTCTAAAAATAAGGACATTGTTGGCCTCTATCCAGTTCAAAAAATGGATTCAGATTTTTTGTTTATCAAAATTAACGAGGTTTTGCAAATTTTACATAATGTAGGTTACGAGGTGGTGGCAATTATTTCGGACAATAATCAGGTAAACCGAAAAGTTTTTAGAAAATTTTCCTCTACCGGTGAGCTTCCAGTTTTTATGAATTCCCCTTACTTGGAAGGTAAAAAAATTTTCTTTTTGTTTGACACAGTTCATCTATTGAAATCCATCCGAAATAATTGGCTAAATAATAAACAAAGGTCATTTAGGTTTCCTGATTTTGATAATACCGATGTAATACTTACCTCTAAAATCAGTCATTTAGAGACTATTTATTTAAAAGAAAAATTTTTTGAGGTAAAGTTAGCACCAGCTCTTTCTCCTAAAGTTCTTCACCCTAATAGCTTCGAAAGGCAAAATGTTTCACTAGCCCTTCGAATTTTCGATGATAAAACAATCAAAGCCATTGATTTTTTTAAAGCTTTGCTTGGAGAGGATTCCATTGGCACGGCTGAATTTCTCAAAATTATACGAAACTGGTGGACCGCAGTAAACGTAAAAACACCATCGAAAGGTTTTCATTTAAGGGAACCGCTAGCAGTACCAATTACCAGCAACAATCGCCGTGGTTTACAATTTTTGCAGCAATTTTGTCATTGGTTACAATATTGGGACGATTTACAAAGCTCAAATAGACTAACAAATGAGACCCATTCTGCTTTGCTCCACACTACTGGCACGCTCTGTCATATCGCTGACTACTTGCTTAAAGAGCTTAATTTTAAATATATTTTATTCGGCAAATTCCAAACCGATAAACTAGAAGCTCGTTTCGGCCAATATAGACAAATGAGTGGTTGTTGTTACAACGTAACAGTCCAACAAGTTTTGCAATCGGAAAAGAAATTAAAAATTTTAAGTTTACTAAAATTAATGAAAACTAAAAAAGAAATTTTAAATTTAAAAACCGAATTAAATTTTTCATCTTCAGATGATATCGAAAAGGTAGACTCTCTAGATCTAGAAAAAATTCTCGCCTATGCTGAAAACGTTTCACTTGAAAAAGAAATTTTGTCAGCTATGATGTATATATCCGGTTACGTTGGCAGGAAAGTAACTGGGAAATTGAATTGTAATGAATGCGTAACCAAATTAATTACAGAGAATGATCTATGTTTTGAATTTACAGCGGAAACAAAATATTTAAAAGATCTAGATCAGGGGCGTCCAAGCCAAATGAGTATTTTTGACTAATTTTCAAAATAACAAGAGCATTAAAACTGCAATTAAAATAAAAAGCCAACTGGACAATGCAGTAATTATTTATGTATCCAGGGCCAAAGAATTTATCACTCCGCAATAGATGTGAAGATCACCAAAATAACTGTTACATATTGCAGCATGCGGCCCGCGGGCCGCATGCCTCAAAATGGAATAAAAATTACGGTGGTCTTCACGCTCATCCCAGAGTAATAAATTCTGTGGCTATGGATACATAGATAGTTACCGCAATGCCCAGTTGGCTTTTTATTTTAATTGCAATTTTAATGCTCTTGTTATTTTGAACATTTGCCAAAAATACTCATTTGGCTTGGACGCCCCTGATCTAGATCGTGGAGGTTTAAAATTTCCAACCGAATTATCAATAGCGTTTGGTATTTCCGTTTATCAAATATTTAAAACATTGACATCTGAAATGTTTTTAAAATTATTTTTAGGCTCATTACGTCATAGAGAATATTTCTTTTCGGTTGTTTTGGAATATTCCGAGCGCTTATTTCTAAATGAAATTTGTCAGGCGTGTGGTCTTACGGACTTCGAACTCATAAAAAAAAGTGCCATTATCTGGTGCAACATTTTTCTGAATAATTATTGTAAAAATCAGAACAATTCACTTCAATCAACCAGCCTTTCTAGAAGAAGGAAGCTTAATATTCTAGATTGTTAAAACAATATTATTTTATTTATTTATGTTACTATTTATTAAAGTAGTATTACTTTATATCACTATTTTAGTAACGTAGTACCTAATCATAGTTTCTGAGCTATATATTACGTAATATTATATAAGCCAGTAAACATTTAATTAAGATGATCTTTTGATGCGGCAACCATTTAATTTTGACTGGGATGCCATAGATATAATATTAAAATTTTATTTTAGTATTGTATAAAATGTACTTATGTAGCTGTTTTGTAAGCCAAACTTTTGTTTGCAATTACACTCATGATTTAAGTTGATCTCTATTGAGATGCGGGTATCGGTAATTTATATATACACTGAAGTATTATACCTTTACACCATAGCGGGATCAAGGAACAAATTAGCTTGTACATTTCAACGGCTAATGTCCAGCTATCGGTTTTGCGTTCATAAGTGATTTTTAAAACATCGCTACTAGCTTCAGCCGATGGAAGACCATCATACGTGGATATAAATTCACATCCTACCAGAGGTGATCCTGTTTTTACAAAATATGATGGATCTATGGGAGTAAACCAAGAAAAAAAAATCAAATGTGGTTTATAACAGATGGCTCAAGTATTCGCCATGCTTACCAATCTGCAATAAATCCAATCAATAAAAATGTTAGCTCCTTTATACTTCAATAATGACCGCGTATATTTCTAATTCTAGGTAATAACAATTAACATTCCGTGCCAGGCAGAAGGATGAGTGATGAAGTCTCCAAATTTTTCGGAAATAACAAAAATGATTGTAATGATTAACTTTGTGATGTTTTAATATCGTTTTTTGTTTATCCAAATAAAATAAAGATGGTTAAATAGTGCTGATGTTAGATCATGGCATTGGAAACGCTCTACCAATAACACGTTTTATTGTAAAATAACATATTCATTTACATTTTAATAAACTTTATTTTGAAATTTGTTTAAGTCAGGCACATATAGATGTTTAATGTTAATCTAAATTGCCCGAACTAAACAATTCAGTTAAATTTTTCATTTTTGTCTGATTTATTAATACTAGAACAACCCGTCAAAATGACGAGTTATACATAAGTGGGAGCGCATCGAAATTCTGGTTTTCGAAATCTCGGTTTTACAAAATCTTTAATTCCCACTTTTTCAGACTTGTATTATTTTAATTTTTGGCTATTTCAATCTTAATCACCTAATTCGTGTTTAATTTTGGTAAAATCAAATTCTTCACCAGTACCATGTGTGAATATGTCCACAACATCTAAGCATGTGGTTTCAAAATGAGTTGTCGCATCATAAGACTCTGATATGAAAATTTGTGATTCTAGCCCTTTATCAGTTGCTTCGTGATAATCAGTAATTGAGATGAATTTCTGTGCAATAGGACCAATTAAATCTAATCCAGGTTTGATTTCATTTTCTGGATTATCAATTTTGACCATAGCTGATACCATTCCAATAAACCAACCCTTAGCTGCTATTGGTGAGTATAATTTGTTAACGATAAATAAATATCAGAATGTCTGTCAACTTGCATTTGTGGAATAATAATTTGACAGAGCATTCACAATGCAAAAACATTTTACCTTTTGCTTACAGGTTTGTATGAATTTCCAACATAACGAGCAACAATTTTTGTTCGTTGTTGGAAATTCATACAAACCTGTAAGTCAAAAGTAGAAAGTTGGATATACTGTGAGTTGATAGTGCATCCTTTGTATTCGCAATTGAATGATCAAGAAGACAAATGCATCTAATAACTTCCCCTTCTGATACACTCTATCAGGAAAGTAGCTTGGATCACAATAAATCTACTTACACTTAGCAATCTCATTACCAGATCTAACACCAATAGCTCGGCCTTCCTCTTCACTAACAATTTTGTCAATTGGCTTATTAAGCATATATGCTCCACCATATATAGCTGATAGCCGTGCAAATCCTTGGGTCAACTCACCTAATCCGTATATTGGATACAAAGGTGATTTTCCATAATGTGCCAACGATAATCAGACACCAAATCTATTAAATTGAATCTTTTCTTTCCAAATATGTACATAAACAAAAAACAAAGCACAACATTAATTTTTGAAGTTTCACATGAATTTTATTTTTTTATTGATTTGTCAGGGGTGCATTTCAAATTTCAAGGGAGAAATGTAATTAAATTTATCAAATTATTGAAAGAAAATAGATAAAACCAAATTTTAATGATCTACATTTGATATAATTAATTAATTACATTGATTTTAGTGATATATTATAAAATATTTTGTAATTCAATTACAAAATTTAATTTTTTGAAATTAAATATGTGCGAGTACAGCACTTTTTCTGAAATAGGTTTTTAGAGCAAGAAGACCAGATACAAAAAGACCAGTAAAACTATATAAAAAATTTCCTCCATTTCTTGTTGTTGTTTTCGGACAATACTGTATCCATGTTTATAAATATCCATGAGGGGATCGAACCGATATTTTAATCGTTTGGTCTGATTTTTGCTTCGGTTAAACATATTTTTGATGGCTGTTCTCGATAGTAATTAAATATCTAAATTGTAATAATAATTAATTAATATAATTTTTTTTATAAGTTTACTAAAAATGAACCATTGCATTGAAAGAAATTATGTTATTTTTACGTAAAATAATTTCTTTCATATCGATACTCAGCCCGAAGCTCTGTTTTTGTATTTGGTGTATTAAGTGACATCTAGGAATGGGAATTATTAGTAAGAATTATTTTATTTTATATACTGCTCTCAATTCAAATAATGACAATTCAAAAATTTATTTTGAATGTACATAAATCATTATGTTTTGGGAATAAAAATAGATGTCAAATATTTTTAAGTAGTATGTATTTATTTTCAGCTAGGACTTAATTGAAAAATAATATTTCTAATATTTAAGAAATAAATAAGGCATTAATATTTCAGTTAATGTTTATTGGTTATGTCGTTTATTTGTGATGCATTAAAAGCTGGGTTGTTGATTTTTTTTCTTCTCGCTCAATGCATTTGCATTGTTTTAATTTTTTTTCTGTTTGGCTCTTTTTGGTTTATTTTAATTTCGGCTGTTGCGCGACGACGTGTTGTCTTTTTTTCACCCTTGATTTTAAATGTGGATAAATGATGACGTCATTATATTGAATTTTCTCTTTTTAATACATATTGTTATTGTTGTAGAACGTTTTTTAATTTAATTTCCCTTATTTTCTTTTGATTAAATCTGGGAAATGGGGAAACTTGAGAATCTGTGTTTTAAATGAGTTGGTCATTGAGTTATTTAAAAGTGATTTCAGAAAAAATTATTTACCTAGGATTAATTTTTAATTCAATTTTTTTCGTCAATCGAAATCGCGTTTTTTCATACAAACTATATGAAAATAAATTATTTTTTAGTGTTTCTATGTCCTTTATTTTAAGTTCAATTTTTACATGCCGGCTCTATTCATATCAAGATGGTTCTGATACTATATACGCGCACACAAGCATGAAGACAAATTTATAGATATTGCGATATAGAAATCAGTGAAGCACCTGAACTTTTCCAATTTTTATCCGAGCTTTTGTTTGTGGATGTAACGTTTTGATGATGCGATTTTTGGTTTTTAAAGTAACATGTTACTGAAAACCCAAGTAGATTTTGTGCACAATTTTAACAAACACAATTTTTTTTTTGACATCTCTATGTACCTGCGAGTACACTACATATGCGAACGTTTTTTTTTTCGACAAGATTTATTCGTTTTTTATTTTAAGGTAATTTGTAATGTTTTTGTGTATGTTAAGGGTGAACTGTTATCATTTTTTCATACCTACATCAACTGTTAGCTTTTCTTTCATTTTATTTAAAAAAAATTTACGAAAAACAAAATAGGATCCTATGTGATTTATTAACTTGATTATTCGCAGAATATAGGAAATCAGGAAATCTTTTTAAATAAAGACATCACCCACAAGAGCATTAATTGTGTGTCTCTTATATATTTGGATTTGGGGATTATTTTTGGCGTGGTTACATCTTTTTGTGTTGATGCTTTTTGCATCATCTGCGCGAACAATTAATGTGAGATGATAATACAATTTGATGGGATTTTACCGTTGTTCACGGTTACGCACATAAATAAAAATAAATAAATAAACCAAACGTGATAAGGATTAACTTGGCTATTTTTATTTGCACATATAAGATGTTCCCTTGGGTGAGATTTACGATTTTGCTATATATATATATATATATATGTATATATATTTTGCGGCCCTCCTTCTTTTCTCCAAACATAGCATTTCGGTTACAATCTACACATATTTATAACAACTAAGAATAAAATTGTATTTGTTGGTTTCAGAATCGTGTACAAATTGGTGTTGGTATGTTTTGTTTTTTATCACCTTATTAAAATACTTTACAAAAATATTAACTGTTTGCCAATATAATACGGAGTCTTTATTTGAGTGACATAAATAATAAATCAAAGACGAGTGAAGCATTACAACATCAATATATAACACTGGATAATCTGCCTAAAGTAAAGACTGAAAATACAAATTGTTCGCCTAGTTTGCTTCTAACTTTTTCAGTTACAGAAATCAGCATGTAGCTTTATGAGCTTTCAATTTTAGAATAAGCTAAAAACACACACCGAATAAATTATTTAATAAATTACGCAGTTTACATCAAATTTTGAACTAATCCATTATGATATGTTGTTGTTGTCAAAATCCTTGATAATATTTTGTTGTTGTCAAAGGTAATAAAATTTAAAATACTTGTGATTTTGGAGATACAGCTTCATTCTGGCGTCATGTTTAGCCTTTTTCAAAAAGTTTACACCTAGAAAACATTCTAACCTCAACAGAGCTTTTCTCAGTTTGAATTTACATACAATTTATTTTACTACACTAAAAATCATATGCATGAGAAAAACAAGAAATTAAAAAAATATTTATTATAACAGACACCCACAATTTTGTTTTGTTTTGTCCAATTACATAGTTGGACATCTTCACCTACAAGTAAGGTTTTTATCTCTGAGTGTGTTATATTCACATTAAACCTATGGACAAAAAAAAAGATAAATCAATGTGAAAGATTGACCAGAGCTGAGAAGAAGGGTAGTATTTTACCAAACATTATGCCAGCGATGCATTCTAACCATAAATTGATAACCCCAGCTGTGAATTAAGCAAATGTTCACATCACAGCCTGCTTGGTATTATCAATAAAAAAATTAATAGAAACTCAAGTAGCAGGCAACAATTAATCAGCTACTACTAATTCTTCTTGAGCCCATACCAGCGGTAAGCCACAAATCAAATTAAATGTCAATCATTGACCCTCCATTTTCCATCCCTCAAAGCATAACTAATTCTGAGAAACTTTAATAACCATGTCTTTCGTTCTCTTGTGTAATGTCTTATTATGTTAAATGAATAATGGTAGCTCTAACAGGCTAGACATCATTAATAAAAAAAATTAAAATTACCACAATAACAATATAATCACTGTTTAATTGATTGTACCTACATAAAAATCGCGATTTAAATTTCCAGTACACAATCTTTTTGTGCGCTTTCACCGAAACAAAAAAAAAAGTCGAATTAAAATTTTCTAAAAACCACAGCATAATTACTATAAATTTAGAAATTTTTGTTATGAAAAGAATAACAAAATTAATGTATGGAGCGGATTCCCTATGTGATGCTGTTTCGAAGAAAAGAAACACCCCTCAAAAAATATTTAAAACTTGAGTGCTTATTTTTGGGAAACAAATTCGGTTTGGGGGTTATCAAACGTGAACAAAAGTTTTATTTTTATTAACTTTCAATTATTGTGGTTTAGAATAATTTTTTTTTTTTTTTTTTTACACTGATAAGAGATAATATAATTAGAATTTTACGTTTTTGTGTATACACGAGTATAGCATAACCAACACATCTTTATTATTATAGACAATTGCTTGAAATTGGTGTGAGAACAGAATTTTGTACGTGCAGTTAATACTTTTAACAAAAACAAAAAAGGATAAATTTAATTTTGTTGATTAAAAAAACAAAAAAAAAAAAAATCTTGTTTTTAGCAGCTTTTTAGATTAGCAGAACGAGGATTCAATTATTACAGCGTTGAACTTTTTTAAACATGAATATTTTGTATGCAAATTAGCTAATCTTATTGTTTATTCTAATTTTTTATTTTAATGATGTTTTCTTTTTTCGTTAGACTGTTTATATCAAACACTCAAGTTACACCTTCATATCGATATCATATTTTCAACACAAGAATCTAATTATTTTGTGTTAAAGCCGTTTTCAGAATGGATTTCAGTTTTCTATATAAAAAATTATTCTAAAATTTATTTTAAAGGTGCAAGTATGTGATACAAACAAGGTACTATTTTCTAACAAAAACCAAAATATGATGTCACTCATAAATAATCAAATTGTATAATAAACATATTTCGTTTTGCTTCCTTTTAAAAATGGGATCCCCATTTTATGTTTATTATATTTAGGCCATGAAATACGTAATTTCGTTTACATTTTTTTCCCAATCTGATTGACTTTTCAACCCGTCGTAATATTGTACAGAATAACAATTTTGTTTTTTTTCTATTTTTTTGTTTCCATATGCCAATAAAATGTCAGTCTTGAACAATATTATTCCTATTATTATTATTTCTTATCATCCCTTTTTATTATAGTATTACATTATATTATGAACGAGAGTACAAAACATCATAAGTTCACCAGGAATGACATTTTCTGACAGATCCTATCATTTTTGTGTTTTTCTCGAATACATATGGTTTGGTTAGACTTCATATTTTGTATTCTCCTAGATAGATTCATCTATTGTGTGTTGAGTATGATATGATTATTTGGATTTAAGAAAATATCAACAAAACTATCTACGTAAATAAATACCCAATTATCATTCGGCAAGGGTGTTGCAAAAAATTCAAAAACATACTACTTGAAAAGTAGTGTGTTCTATTGCGACATAAATGGACACTCAATGATACAATGTTCCACTGTAAATATATATAATATATATTTATACTGGTTCAAATATATTGAAAGGCTTAATTTGTTTAAATTTTAACTCAATTTCATTTTACCCTATACTGACGACTAGTTGCTATACGCTGAATTTTTTTTTTTCAAAAATATAACTACGATTTTAATAAAATATTTGATTTGTATAGAAAAATTATAAATTATACCAACGCTGCGGTATAATTTATCAACAACGCAGATAATCTAAGATTCGATTAATTGTTCAATTCACTATTCTAATTTTTTTATTCCATTATTTCAGATTTGCGAGTGATTGTAGCTCTTTAGCTATTGCCACAATTATTCTCAACGAGAAAACCAAAAACAAAAAATCTATAAACGGAAGCTTAAGTTTTTATACAATAACTACCCTCACGTTCTTTAAATTGGAGGTTGGCAGATTTTAATGAAATACAATAAAAAACAAGAAATTATAATTTAAAAAGCCTTTAGAAGAATTTAATTTATGTTTTAGTGCCTTTTTCAAAACATACACGGAAAAAACAAACTTGTGAAAAATGACAAGAACAACTTGTATTGATCAAGAAATACAATAAAACTAGTAAAAGTAACTATTAAACTTGTAAATTTTATGTTAAATTTATTTTTATTGTATAGTTATTGTAAATTTGACAAGTATGTTGCTAAAATCGTAACAAGATTTTCTAGTGATTGTATTTCCTTAAGAAAATATTTACAATAAAATTACAATATTATAAAAATGCAATAAATAATGTAATTTAATAATAGATATATTGTGATTATTTTAACCAGAACAAATACAAGAGGATCATATGCTTGGATTACTGTATTTTAATAATAATAATATTCGCCAAACACAGAATTGTTAAACAACTAAAGCCTACTCGTATATTAGTGAAATCATGGAACAATCGTAAATGAAAATTGATTTATTGTAAAACATATGTAATTTATGCGTATATAATTTAGGCGTGTTTATATTGGTCTCAAGGTATACAGAAAAAAGAGGTAGGATATTCCCGTGTTTCATTTTCGTCTTTCTTTGCGCATTACGTCACGTGAAGACAAAAAATCAGATATTTATATGAAGTTTGGCGGTTTTTTGATTATTTTTTTAAATAACTCAAGAATAATCGTATTTTTTTTAACAAACCGTATTTACAATTGATAATGATAGTTTACCGAGACCCTTTTTATGCTTTATATTTTTTTTATGGTCCAAATATTTGAGAAATAATTCCTTCGAGTATATAATATCTAATGTAAATGGAAAAAAGGATAGACAAAATTATGAATACATAACATAAAACAATTTAATTATTAAATGTTTTTGGTCATTTACGTACCAATTATTAATTTTATTTTTTTTACGTTATGTACTCAAATTTTTGCCATCTATTTTCGTTTGGTTTCAAATTATTGGTATCCACGTACCTATTCAAATATTATGTCCATATTCAACGTTAAATATAAATGGAAAAATATATTAAATAAAAATTCAGTTCACAAATTATTAAACGCCCAGTTAATAGAAAATATAAATTTGAAAAAAAGGAAATTAAATAAAACTATAAATTAAAATTAAATCTCTGGCTTATTTCATTTATTGTCTTATGGTTTTCGCTACACATAAATCAAAACACCTATTCGCTGTTTAGTGTTCTATATGTATTCTTATCAGAAGTACAATTGATAGTTTTGTTGCAATAGGAATTATTCAAATTTAGTATATTTAAAATCGAACACTGCCAAATTTTTGAATTAAATAATTAAAATCTAAACGTCATCTGCATTTAACAACAAAATTATACTCATAAATTCCAAAACTTGTTATGCAATGTGCTCAAACAGTATACTCTAGGTACGAATATTAAAACATGCCTCTTTTCGCGATTTAATTCCGAAAGTATTGCAGTATGTAACTAAAATCAAAATTGAAATGTGTAATTTTAACATAAAGTCGAAAAATAATTAATGGCAAAAATAAAAAAAAAATCATTTATTTTCCATTTATTTAAAAAATTAATAAAAATATCACGAAACTCCATATAAATACCAGCATTTTTGTCTTCACGTGACGTCAAATTGTGAAAAAAGGATAGCAACAGCATGCGCAATATTATACCTTATTTTCTGTATATCTTGTATTGGTCTCGTATAGTATAAGAAACAGCTGATAATAAATTAGTTGAATGTAGGTTTAAACTGTAGCTAAACAAAAAATAATAGAAAACGGGAATATAACTGTCGTACAAAAAATACAAAGATAATAAAAACATTTTTTTTTACTTTCCTTGCGATCGTGGTTGCAGTTCGTACTCATTTCGATTTTAATGTTTAGTTTTGAAAAATAGTGTATTGCTTAGTACAAATGGTACGCTATCTTAATTAGGATAATTAATTAAAGTTACATTTTAAAGGTACATATACATCATAATATTATTTATGCACACCCGATATGTAATTAAATTTAAAAATAACTACATGTACTATTAATTATCATTTATATATAAAAATATGGGCCAAATTTATAAAAAAGGTGAAATATACTATTTCTGTAGGATCAATTTCGTTTTATTTTTTTGTACGTTTGCAGTATTTCAACCGATGGAAATATTCGGATCAGTTTTTTCTGTGATTCGAATACTCGTGTTTGTAATATTTATATGTTTGTGTATTACATTTTCGATTGGTGGAGAATTTTTGTACTTCAGTAATGTTTTTAATTTTGTGTTGATCTAATATACATATGATAAAATAATTTTTATAAAGTAATAAAATATATTATTCATAAAATAAATTATATTTTTTAAGGCGTTTTTAAAACTGAAAGGTGGGTATAATTGATATCAGTTATAAACTTGTGCTGAAACTTTTAAATTTTTTTTAGCGTGCAGTAATATGGATTCTGAGAGTTTAAAACAATACTTATTACAAAACGATATAAGTATGGAAGTTGCTGAAATTATTTCAAGTAAGTGACCTAGAATTTTTCTATTTGATACGTTGTACATTTATTTGATTTAATTTATTCAAAGTATCAAAATAAGCCTTAAAATTTGTATGTCAAAAAGTTGTACGAACCGGTTTAGATAATTATATCATATTATCAGTGTTTTAAATACTATACTTAGAGGTATATTACACTATTATTATTACGCTACCTTACTTTCAAAGAAACCCTTCGACGGTTTCAAGATAGTTATTCTGCGATTTTTCTCTGATTAAAATGTATGAATTTTTCTCTTTTTATTTCAATTTTAGAATTTAGATCTCCTGGTCTATATTAAATACATGTATATGACATTTCTAATTCTAATAATGGATAAAATCAAATGTTATTTGTGCAGAGAATATTTTCCTTTGGATAAATTAATTTACCATTTTTCAATATATCATAAATTACACTTTTCTAAAGGTGACTGTATTTATGATTTCATATGTCTACAAAATAATTGTAGCAATATTTTCTCTCGCTATAGAAGTTTTCGCAATCACATAGTAAATTGTCATTTTCGCATTGAAAACAATGACCAAGAATCCGAAATCGATCAGGAAGTTACAGAACTTTCAAATAACTTATCCGAACCAAATCAAATTCTGGATGAAAATATAAGTTTTAGTCAACAGACAGAATTATCAGGAAAAACAAATTTTGATCTAAACACTAATATTGCTATAAAAAAAAGTATTGAAGAAAATTTATTTTCACTGCGTGCGTGTACGGAAATGTCACAGAAACATTTTCAAATGACCCTGAAAATCTTCAATTGTGTAATAAAAGATATCATTTTGTACATTACTTCAAATGACGATAAATCGGTTGCCACAATTCATAATACAGATAAAATTGTATGCCTAGAAGGAATTCTAAATAATATCAATACCCTCTACAAAGTTGATAAAGCAATGGATCATAAAATACAATTACTTAAACCTTCTGAGATTATTTTAGGGTACCGAACTGAATCAAGAAGAATAGGTAACAAGGAACAGCAAATTAAAATTCCGGAAAGCTTTCAATATATTTCCCTAATTAAAACATTGACAAAAATTATTCAAAATGAAGGGGCACTTAAAATTTTAAAACAAGGTATTAAAACAAATGGAGTTTACGATCAATACGCTTCTGGGAGACACTTTTCAACTGTAAAATTGGCAGAAAATAACCCGAATTTTGTTAAAATAATTTTATATTACGACGATATAGAGGTTTGTAATCCGATTGGGTCAAAGTCCGGATTTAACAAATTAAGTGTGTTTTACTTTGCAATTGAAAATTTTGGATATCCTAACAGTCATAAATTGGAAAACATATACACTTTAGCGATTTCGTATTACTTAGACCTAAAAAAATATGGAATTGATAAAATTTTAAAACCACTTATTGAAGATGTTAAAACTCTGGAACGCGGCATTGATGTGGAGTTACAGGATGGACAAAAATTTAAATTAGAAGGAACAATTATTGCTTTTGCAGGTGATACATTGGCTGCACACGATATCCTAGGATATCAATCGCCATCTGCAAACTCATTTTGTAGAAGTTGTTTAATAAAAAGAATAGAATTGTAGGAAGATTTTGAAAGTCAATCAAGAAAAGAAAAAAGATGCAGTTCTAATCATTTAACACAATTAAACTCTGGGGAAATGTTGACATTTGGACTAAAAAATGAATGTGCATTAAATGAATTAAAATATTTTCATTCAGCTGAAAATCATGTATTTGATATAATGCATGATTTGTTGGAAGGCGTAGTTCCGATGGAAATAAAATTAGTTTTACATCACTTTATAATGGAAAAAAAATATTTTTCTTGCATATTATTGAATAACCGAATTAATAATTTTATATATGGAGCGCCAGAAAAAAAGAACAAACCTAGTGCAAACTTTACAAATTTAATAATCACAAGTAGATCTAACTATATCAAACAGAAAGCTGTACAAACGTGGCTTTTATTGAGAGCACTCCCATTTCTAATTGTCGATAAAATATCCAAAAACGACCAAGAATATATGGATTTATTGTTATTGTTGTTAAAAATTTTAGAGATATCATTTTCAAGAACAATTTCTAATCATATTGTTGTGAAACAACCTTATTTTCACACCCCCATCCAAAATCCTAAACACATTAAACGCGCAAAAAATAACCAAGCGACCCCAAAATCTCCTATCACAAAAATACAAAACAATTCATAAGTCATCAAACCCAAATAAAAGAATCCCCAACAACAAAACATAAACACATGACAATTCACGACTATAGAAAAGAAAAGAAAAGAAAATATAAATATGCAACAACAAAAACTGTAAGAATGTATAAAGAAAGAAAATAATAATGAAGCCATATGAATCACAACAACAAATAATGCACGCGTATGAAAATGTATTGAACTGTATAATGCACAAGCCAAAGTCAATAAACTAGAATTGCGGACCAATACAATTTTCATGTAAAGAAAATAAAACGTTAAAACAATGAACCCAAAAAAATATGTATGTTGACAAAACCAAAATTGAAAAGTTAAGAAATTACAGGAAACAAATTGTTGTTAGTGTAAACTAATTGATAGATTTAGTATATAAGCACCAAAATTTAAATCAAAAATAATCAGTACTAAATAAAAACTCCGTATCTTATAAACTGTAATTATTTTAAAAGTAAAAACAAAGTAAAAGTTCTGTTCTAATTTAATAAACATTGTGAAACAAATTCAATAATATTACAACAACACAACACTGTACAACGATTATATTCAATAAATAACCAGAAAACTGAAGACACCTATTTTTGATTTCAACCCGTTGAAGATTCAACTTTCCACCTCATACCACCGTTCGTCATTGTAAGCAGCCATTAATTTCTTGGTAAGTATCATTCCGCGAAAACAATTAACATTCAAACCAACCTACTAACACCTTACAGCAAAGGCCTTATAACATTTCGGCACGCGATCCTAGCGCTTGACAACCGCTAGGAGGGGTTCAAATAAGTGAGAAATCACACGTTGCCCTTGTGACCGTCTTGTTCTCTAAGGTATCCTAACTTAGACTAACATCGGTGAGCCTATCCTCACCTTCTCACTGTAGAGACTATACCAAGACATAACAGAATCAGCCCCCACCAGAGGTAAGCTGACTACTACACACAGAACACCCAATGTTAACGGTCGAAACACAACATTAATTATTTTAACAACGGTTAGGATAATTACACACAAGCAACCACAAGTCTTTTGGAACTTCAAAAAAAAAAGATAGTGAAGTGTGCTTGATATATAATGAACAACATCACAACACCACAACAATATGCTAAGTATTTTAAATGTTTATATTAAAATGCATCATAATCATTTTAAAAGGCTTTTTCCTGATAAGAATTATATTAATAAACATCATCATATGTCACATTATGTGTCTGCAATAAGGTCGAAGGGTCCCCTTGTACAATACTGCTGCTTAAACTTTGAGAGCAAACACCGATGTTTAAAATTACAAGTTTCTCAAAGTAAAAATTTCAAAAATTTACCCAAAAGCCTAATAAATAAACAGTGTGTGATTCAAACTAATAATATACAAAATATAATTTGATCAAATTTTGATATTCGCATAATGTCCCATAAAATAGTTCATATGGATAGTGTACTATCTTCTTGCGAAATAAAGAAAATATTAAATAACGCTGATGAAGAAATAGTAAAAATTTTTCGACTTTCAATAAATGGAATTATATATTTGAAAAATTATGTTATTCCGCTTACCGGATCAGATGTTTTCCCCGAGTATTTCAAAATAATTGAAATGATTAAAGTAAGAGATTACATATACTTTTATGGTTACAAATATGAGGTTATTCAATTTGTTGACTATCTCAATTCATTTGAAGTTCAAGAAAACCCAATGGTATATTTTTTTTTAAACATAAAACAGTTACAACATTATCGACCAGTATCAGAATGGACTTTACCAGGATCTGTTAAACAATACATATCAATCAAAGAACATTACTAAATTTCTTTTTTTTAATAGTTATTATAATAAATAAAATTAATAGCAGATAATCTTAATAATTATAATTAATGCATACATATTTACATATAACAAATCTAAAAATAACGTTTATCAAATATTTATTTCTAAACTAGAAGAGCAAATTGACGAGAAAAGCTTTATACTAATAAAAGAAAATGATTTGAAAGAACTCGGTATCATGTTAGGTCCAAGAAAACGTCTTCTGGAACTAATACAAATTCTCACACCTGGCACATCTCATCAGAAGGAAATACCAAATGACGATAAAATTATTGTTGGCGAGTTTTTAACATTTGATATAGACATCCCACGATATAGTGAGGTAAATTGAGAGTTTGTTATCATATCACGAATATAGCAGAAATTATTTAAAATAAATAAGGTATTGGTATTTT
Source organism: Tipula helvola (assembly GCA_963556165.1). NCBI lineage: Eukaryota > Metazoa > Arthropoda > Insecta > Diptera > Tipulidae > Tipula > Tipula helvola. The sequence goes on from OY744481.1 coordinate 71,554,803, forward strand.
TTATTATTTTATTTTTTCAGAATATAGATGTAAGAGAAATTATGAAGAAAAAATGTCAAGATGGAGCCAAGAGATTGGACGAAAAACAAGAAACGCCCGATGACGTACGACGTTTGTCAAATACTGTAGGCAAACTTTTATATGGTGTTTGTAATAAGTATACATTTAAGTAAAAACTTGATTAGTTCGCAAATTTACTTATTGTTCATTTCTCTTTGTCCTTTAATTTTTACTGTTAGATACCCATCAAGAATTGAAAAAACAAACGCCGCTAAATCTATTATTGCAGCATACCCTCAACTCGCAACAGACGAACCTGGTGCTCCGCCGTACGTAAGTTTGTAATATTAGTATTAATTAATTAGTATTAATGATTTAATAAATATGTTCTAAATATATAGTCTTACTTTTATGACCCGAATGGGTCAAAAGATAAATTACGTGCTAGTGGGTCCTTGGAGTGGCACTGTGCCAATATGCGCAGGAAATTAAATCCCGAAGATAAAAAGAATAAACCAAGGAAATCTGAAACAAAATTAAAGCCGGCGGAGCAGAAAGAAGTAAGAAACTTTCATTAATTTTTCTTAATTTTTATGTATTAATATATTAAGAAATATTATTTCATATCAAAATTATTTTACAACGTATATATTAATGATATGTTATGTATTTATTTAATCCTCAGGTCGAAGAATTAATAGCGGCTACTGAAGTAAACGACAAAATCGAAAAATTTAAAAACACTTTCGAAGACCGTTGCCTTCTCCGCCAAGAAAAAACGATTTCATCGGACATAATGCTTAAATATCCGATGATAACTGAATCCAGTGGATTAATGGTAAGACGATAATTAGCGAACAAATTTACGCAGATCCATATATTACATAATGGTAAAATGGTTGATATATTATTTAATCGTAAACGTGTACTTCTCAATAATTTTAGCTAGATATTGAATTTGGATTGATGCAACCCAATCAGCAGGTCGACATAAATGACTTCGACTTTAATCAAATTTTAAATAAATTTGATTTGTTCAAAAATGTTGATGATGGTAAAAATTATTAATTACTAGAACTATGTTTTAAATTATTTTATAAAATTTAATTCCGGTTGAATCTGGTTAACTAAGCAATGGTTCAATTTATCGTAAGAAGTTGTCTTTTGTTTAAAAAAACTTTCAATAAAATATGAATGTGGGCCTTATCGCGAGTTCCGGTTGAGTCGAAACTTTATCTCCATGGCCCTGTATCTGCGTCCTTTACATGGAAATACCGCGAAAAATTGTATGGTTTATTCTCTTGTTAAATATGTTCAAGAATAATATTTAAATAATTGCTAAATAATTACTGACAAAAGTTTTGTAAAACAATGAACATTGCGATAAACTTAATCGTTGATTAGTTAACCAGAGGTTAAGGCGATTATTGTTATATCGGACATAAGAATTGTTAATTAAAATGTATTAGAAAACAATCACGTATAAAGTTGTTTTAATTTTTTTACAGATTTTCTTCGTGTTTTGTGCATATTAAAAAAAAAACTGTCAAAATCGCTGTCCGAGTTAAGCGAAAATTCATATAAAGCATATTTAAGGAGCATTTTCAGATGGGAACAGGTAAACTTTTTGGGGACTTTATTATAACATAATTTATATTTACTATAATGTTTGCATATTTTACTTATAGGATATGGATTTGATCAACGACAATAAACAAGAAAAATATCCGCACGTGACGTTCGTGAACCAACAACAAATTATGATTATGGTCGATGGCAAACAAATTGTATTTCATGCTGATAACTCAAAACGAGCCTTTGATATTCTAATTAAATTTTATTATGTTTTTAATTTAAAATATTCTCGTAGTAATACACCAATTTTTAATTTTTTCGAAACTCACATATTAAATTTACAAAATGTAAAGAAATGTGTAGCTGTAACTAATTTTATACGCGAATTAAAACGCTAACCTTTTATATTATCAATAATTGTTGTGTCTATTGAGAAGATATACACTTAAAAAATTTGAATAATATGAATTTTTAAAAATTATGTATGAGTTTTACGAACGAATTTTATATTTGAAAATATAATTTTGATTTAACCGTTTTTTATGTATATGTTTAAACTTTAAGTTTTTATTATTTTTTATTTCTTTAGCAATAATAATGCTAAAATATCATAAATAAAATAAATATGTCAAATTTTTAACGATAGAATTGTATAAAAAAACATACAATATTTATCAAATTTATACAATGAAATATGTCACACTAACAGAAATTACGCTGAAATTCACAATAAAATAATGTCAACACTTTACAACTACATATGTCTTATAATTTATCGCCGGAACCTCCTGCATTTTATATCACAAGATGTTATAATACAAATCCTGTAGAAAAATAGCAAGATGAACACAAGAAAGTTACAATAAAATATGATTAAAATTTACTTTTATATCTTGTAATTTTTACAAGAATTTCTTGTGAATAAATATTTACAGGATTATCTCAATGTAAATATCTCAATCTTGTTTAAAACATGTATTTTTGAAACTACAAGAATTATTGTAACTTCAATATCACAAGTTTTTGACAAGATATCCCATTCGATGCGCATCAGGTTAATTTATGGTTAAATCATGTAATATATTTTTTTCCGTGTACGCATAACATAATTATTAAAATTATTGGTAGTTATAACAATTTTATTTTGTAAGTATGTAGGCACTTTATTCGTCATTTCACAAACCGTTCGAAAATACATAATCTAATTTTCCAATAAGAATATTCTATACCAATTTAGAATGGGCAATCTTTTAGTACAAATTAATAAGTCACCTTAACCTTAATACAAATTACCCTATCATAAAAGCTTCCGTATAAATTCAATGGTTTACCGTATTGGCCCTTACTGACCATAGGATCTTTCTGCTCGTATTTCACACGCTCGTCCAAGATATTTAACCAATTGGCTCACTATAATCGATATCAGGTTTTACTAGGGCTTCCATGATCATAATTCCTTTGGCTCCTTCCCCGTCTTCGTTGACTTCCACAAACCAGAACCTTTTCTTATGGAAACTGGATGTCATCGTTAGAGTACACTTTGTCTAATATCCCCCACGAAGCCATTCGTACTCCAAAAGTTAATTACCAAAATGAATTAGTTCAATACACTCGTTATCAGCACTTCATATTGGGGTTGTATATCTCTAACAACTAACTACATTTAAGTCATTAAGGACAGTCGAGCAAATTTTTAGCATGATGATTCAGTTTTTAATTTCTTCCTGATCGTTAAGCTGTCATCATTTTTATCGATCTCGAAATGGCAAATGATGTGATAGTGTAACTGCAATCCATCTCCAGACATAATACTTTATCAATAAAGTTTTCATTGACTTTTGGGAAATTGAATTTCCGAGATATCCTCGGAAAAATTGCGCTGATTTTTTTTCCAGCGGTGGCTGTGGAAAAATCACACCCATGTAATCCGTCTCCAGATATGACATTCTGGGGCTGCTGATTGAATGTGAGAAGCTTGAATTGAAATTTTTCCAGACGAAGCAATTGTCCAATCATATAATGACAATTACGCCCTAATGTTAATCACCATGAATACACGCATACATGGACAATTTTGATGAATATTTCGAGAGACTTATTAACTTGAATATAAAGGGCATACATTTGTTTTTTATTTACACAGTGAAATAAAGTTTCACATCAGTGAAATAAAGTGAAATAAGTTAACCAGTGAATGTTAAAGTGCTAAAAAGTGAACCAGTAAAATTGTAAAGCAATAAAAAGTGCTGGAAAAATAATTTTAAGTTACCGCCAATGAATTGTACAGTGTTGATAAATTATTCGAGTGTTTTATCGCAGAATACAATAAGAATCCGAAAAAGAGCCCGAAATTCGTAAGAATATAAATGGAATCGACCTCCAAACGTAATATTTTAGAGGTTAGTTTTACACTAATTTTTTAACGATTTTAAACGGAACACTTGTAAGGATTATTTGCTAGTAACCGCTATGGTTAAATCACATCAAAGCAGTCTGATTCTATAGGCATAACACAGATAGATGTTATACGAAGTTTCTACTGATTTTGGAAAATCGAATGTTCACTGATTTTTCACGAGAAAATCGAAATGAATTTTCAATCAGCAATATTGCACTAATTGTACCACAATTTTCATTCTATATACACAGAATGTACTGTGCAGGTTGTATTAGCGAATTATACTAATACAGGAAATATAAACTTCAAATAAATTAAAAATATTGTATATCTGTCTGTGTCTATCTATGGGGTGTTGAATAATTATTTGTGTAAATAATACTAATATACTTCTACGTATTAAACACAATGATCTTTAATGTCGGTCGCATATTTGGTAATTATACGAATGAAATAATTATTTCAAATTAGAGTAAAATATTAAATTTGCTGAAATTATTTCTTAAATAATAATAAAACGATGTAATCTTTTGAAATAAAATAATAATTATGCAATTCAATATATTTAAAGCGAATTGTGAAGTATTTAAAAACTAATTGTGAATCTGCCATATTCAAAAATGCGAGGCTGTAACCTAGTATGCATATTTCGTATTAGTGGACTATGAATTTAGATTAACCTTCACCTTGTCGGTATATACCCGGGTAAATATCGTGATTTTGACAATTGAATTTCTCTGCGGCTTTTTAACGAATTTTAAATCAGGTCCGACTCAGTGACTCAATGTGCATGAAATTTATAAAAAATCAGTTATTACGAAAAATTAGGTATATTTAAGTACATTTTTTTGAAAATTTTATAGTTCTTCGACCATCTTCACAGTATATACCTGGGTATATAATTTATTGTTTCATATATTTTGTATGAAATTTCTCATAAGTTTTATTAAATAGTCGACTAGTTTAATTGTCATAAAAGATTCTGTTATGGATATTTTTTTATTCAGTAAGGGGCATTTTGCTGATCAAGGAGTACCCCGTATCGGAATCGCAAGTCCACCAATTTTTAATACCATAATGCTCTGAATTCGAAGGTATATATTGCGTGAACTTCGTTCGACCTCTAGAGGGGAACAGCTGCTCATTGATAGCTATGCTTTTATTTGATCTGTAATTGCCTTTCTTCGTAATAGGTACTGGCTTTTAAACGCGTTAAACTTTAGAAACGATAAACGGACATAGTTGCTCAATACAGCGGGTAGGAATTCTTGTTTTCAAAGTTGCCAAGCTGCTATATAATTTGATCTTGCGTCCAGATTATTTGTTTTTTATTCGGATTTACCGCATTTTATTTGATAATTTTATTTTCAGCCTTCTTATTTGTATGTCTACAAATTATGTCCTGCATCGATGCGCCAAACAAAGTGCAAAATGTGTCGACATCGTCCAAAATCTTGATGTTAGGATTGGGCCGAATAAAATATGGCTCGCATATTATGTCATGCGCCATTAACCCTTGTAAGTTTGTAGGAGTTTTCCTTCGTTTGTTTCCATCTTTATCCATGTTAAACCGATAGTTGACCGACAAAAATCTAAACTGATCATCTTCCGAGTTTGTAGCTAAATTCTCCCCTATCTTTTGAAAATGTTTTTGCCGTTCCTCATACGAGAGTCTAGTGAATAATTAAAACGGTTTACTTTTCAATTTTTGCTTGTGTTAAAAGGAATCCCATACGAAATTCACACAATTTACATTTATATAAATGGATATTTGAAGTGAAGATTAAGGATTTTTAATTGCCGACAAGGTGAGGGTTAAGGGCTTATTCGATTAAGGGCATATTTTATGTACAAACATGATGAAATTATTTAAAAATCTCATCCCTAGCCTATACATATAAACCGGATATATTAAAAAATTCAATTATCATTTGTCATGTCAGCGGGCCATGAATTTTAGATAAGGATTTATTTGAGATACAAAACACATAAGTTTAGGTCATATTTTACGTGGATTCAGGCTGAAACTAGTTAATAACCTCATTCCTCTCATACTGTTAAAGTTAGCCGAAAGTAAAAAATCGGTAATGCAGATTGTGTTATTCCAGCCAAAAATAAAAAATTAAGTCGTAATCCGTCGACAGTGTTTAGCCGAAAATTTCTTTTGTTGCATGGATGGAATTAAAGACTTTTGTATTTTTAAGTGGGAGAAGCCGGCCTACAGTTATTTGTGGGAAATTGAAAATACTCAAAAAATTATTTAAAATAAGTATAAAATCGGCCTCTTTAGGTGTCACGCCTGGAGGTGGATTGCATTGTTGTGACTTGCCAATAGTTATCAATGAAAAAAATTGTTACACACATTTTTTTTTTTTTTTTAAACACTTGTTAAATATTTCGCAAAATTACAAAAGGTTTAAAAAATCACTCGATCGATTTCGGCTTGTTAGGCCATCATCAGGAGTATCTACTCAGCAGTATAAATAAAAATGTAATTATTTATATACATATATAGTTGGAAAAAGCAAAAAATGAAACAAAAATATACAAATAAAAAATGTGGGAGTGTTAAACAATAAAAATGGTGACAGCAATAAACATTAAAAATTAAAAATTAAAAGCGGATGAGTTAAACACAGGTATATGATTATTGATTAGTCAAAGGTCGAATAACAAAATTCCAGATGTTGTTGTTGTTTTGTTTTACATTTATTTTATTATAACCCGACGTATTAGTCATTTTATAGGATGGTATGAGTATGTGAATAAAACAATGCGGGGTCGGTAATTGGTGATAAACGGATTTATCTCTGTTCGTTGAGGATATTTTGGTTAAGAAATATAGCTTTTCGGATTTCGTAAGGTTTTAAGTTGTCTAAACGTCTGTTTTTTGGTTGTACATGTAATATGTCTACATTGTTTAAACCGCATATGTGATTTTCTAACGTTAAATGATTATAAAGGGATGATTAATAAGAGGAACTACAATCATTGCAATTGATCTTATAAACGCCAGACTTGGAAAGGCGATCAATTCTTGGTTTGTTGTTAAAAATCATTTTCTTAATTGTATTATTTTTATAAAAAACAAAGCTAATATCTGTATATTGTGTCACGATGTTACTAATCCGTTGGCTAGTTTTTCCTATATACTCTAAGCGGCGCCAAGTTTTCGGCATTGAGCTATCAGGTGGATAAATGTTAGCTAAAGCTTTATGTTTCAGTTTTCTGCTTAATAGCTTTAATATAGTCTTAGCTGCATAACCGTTATTCGCTGCTATTTCTAAAATTATATTAAGCTCTGTGTTATAATTGGATTTGGTCAAAGGAATGTTTATTAATCTATCTAAGAATGAGTGGAAAGCTGACATTTTAATATTATGGGGATGGTTTGAAGAGTTAGGTATAATGGCGTCTGTATACTTGGGTTTCCGATAAATTTTGAACTCTAATGAAGAATTAATTCTGGTTATTGTTATATCTAGAAAGTTAATAGATTTGTTTTCTTCTTTTTCTATTTTAAAATTAATGGTGGGATACTGAGAATTTAACCAAGTGAGAAAAGAGGTTAATAGCCTATCAGTTCCATTCCATAGACATAGTATGTCATACTCATCAACATATCTGTACCAAAAGATTACATGACGGAAATAAGGATTGTTGCTTGAAAATGATTTTTAACAACAAACCAAGAATTGATCGCTTTTCCAAGTCTGGCGTTTATAAGATCAATTGCAATGATTGTAGTTCCTCTTATATTGGACAGACTAGGCGCAATTTTGAAGTTAAAGTTAAAGAACATTTATCTGGTAGCCATGAATCATCCCTTTATAATCATTTAACGTTAGAAAATCACACATGCAGTTTAAACAATTTAGAAATATTACATGTACAACCAAACAGCAGACGGTTAGATAACTTAAAATCTTACGAAATCCGAAAAGCTATATTTCTTAACCAACATATCCTCAACGAACAGAGAGAAATCCGTTTCTCACCAATTACCGACCCCGCACTGTTTTATTCCAATACTCATACCATCCCATAAAATGACTAATACGTCGGGTTATAATAAAATAAATGTAAAAAAAAACAACAACAACATCTGGAATTTTGTTATTCGGCCGTTGACTAATCAATAATTAATAATCATATACCTGTGTTTAACTCACCCTGTTTTAATTTTTAATGTTTATTGCTCTCACCATTTTTATTGTTTACCACTCCCACATTTTTATTTGTATATTTTGGTTTCCCTTTTTGCTTTTTCCAACTATATATATATATATATATATATATATATATTATATATATATATATATATATATATATATATATATATATATATATATATATATAACTACATGTTTATTTTTACAGCTTAGTAGATACTCCTGATGATGGCCTAACAAGCCGAAATCGATCGAGTGATTTTTTAAACCTTTTGTAATTTTGCGAAATATTTAACAAGTGTTTATAAAAAAAATTTAAAAATGTGTGTATTAAGTGTGTTTCGCCAAGTGCCTACGGCAGAAAGTGTAAAAAGGAAAAAAAATTGAGTTCAAGTTCCCCTTGGGAAATCTGGAAAAATTTTATTTTCCTAAAATCATTAAACAATTTGTCTAAACCTCTAGAGTGGTATGTCTGGAAATGAATTGCATTGATGTGATTTTTAAGTAGCTTTTTCAAGAAAAACATTTAGTAGCTTTGTATAAGATCAGCCTATATTCTCTGAACAAATCAAATCAAGACAATCCATCTCCAAATATAACACTCTAGATTCTACAGTGTTATGCTTGGAGCAAAATTCATTTCTAGTTTCGCGTGGGAAATCTGGGCAAAATCAATTTTCCAAACATTATTAGAACCATCATTATTATACAATCCATGTCCAGACATCACACTCTAGAGAATTAGAAAATATAATTTTTCCAGATTTCCCACGCAACTTGAATTGATATTTTTTCCATCGACAGCAATTGCCGAATCCCATAAAATTTATATTTATCTTCATATATATGTACACTCTGTAGGCTGATTTTATTCCAATTTTTTAGATTCTTTTTATTCTCCGATATTTCCCACGAGTAGATGGAACAAAGTTTTCTACAAGACTATTAAAAAAGTTTTTATTGCAATCCATGTAACCTGTTTATTTCCGGCTGATAATCACAATATTTTGAATTTTCGGCTGAAATGTTAATAACCCTTGCTATCCCTTGTAAACCGTCATATTCTAAAATTCGGGTGACTGCGACTTTTCATTTGTCGTATTAGATAAACTATATATTGCAGTCTCCTCATTTCTAAACATAGCCTTTTCACAAGTTTAGAAGAGGGATAAGGATTTTATAAATATTTTTTAAGATTTGTTTAATTATTTATATACAAATTTAATTCAATGACCCAAAGGTTTAAATGCCAAGAAATCTGGAAACGCATCTTCGGGAAAATTAACCATAATAAATTTTATGAATCTTGACTTGTTACTTTGAACCAATTGATATAAATTAAACTAATTCTGCAGTAAAGTTGGTAAGAATGGAAACGGTCTTCATAGATTGTGGACATTTCAATATAAATGATAATATTTCATTTTATGAATTTAAGAAGTATATGTTATTGTTGAAGTTGTGTTGAAAGTGTAAAGTATTTGAACTTTTTAAGATTTCAAATGTCAAAAAATATAAAGGGCTGAAACCTCACGAGGTGATCAGAACTTCGTTCTTTGGTTTTTTCAATGAGGATTGCATTCACCTGTCACCTGTGTTATAAAGTTGGTGTGACAGCTTTTTGACAGTACTGATTTCTATTTTAACTAACATATATTTACTTATACATACAACAACAGCCGAGCAGGTCAAAAGCTTTAGTAGCAGGGGTACAGGAATCCAATATAACACGAAAAATCGTATTTTAGAACTTTATACCGAAAATCGTTTTAAAATCCCATTTACAACGCACATGTCAAATTTCATCATAATCGGGTAAGGAATAACTAAGTTCCATCCTACTTGGCCTTATTCCAGAGCTTTATTAAAAAATTATTTTAGAATTCCATTCCCAACACCCATCTCAAATTTGATAATACTCCCTTAAGGAATTGCCAAGTTCCATCCTACTCTAGAATTTCATCCAAAACTCATTTTAGAATCCCATTTCCAATACACATATCGAATTTCATCAAAATCGGTTGAGAAATGGGCCAGTTTCATCATACTTGGCCTTATTCCAGAACTTCATCCAAAAAACATGTTAGAATCCCATTTCCAATACACATGTCAAATTTCATAATAATCGGTTGAGAAATGGGCAAGTGCCACCTACTTGGCCATATTCCAGAACTTTATCCAAACAACATTTTAGAATACAAATTCCAACACACTACTTGACCATATTCCAGAACTTCATCCAAAGATCATTTTAGAATCCCAATTCCAACACACTACTTGACCATATTCCAGAACTTCATCCAAACAACATTTTAGAATCCCATTTTCAACGCACATGTCGAATTTCATATTGCAGAACTTCAACCAAAATTCGTTTCAGAATCCCAATTCTGACACACATGTCGAATTTCATCAAAATCGGTTGAGAAATGGGCAAGTTCCAACATACTTGGCCATATTCCAGAACTTCATCCAAAATTCGTTTCAGAATCCCATTTCTGACACACATGTCAAATTTCATCATAATCGGTTGAGAAATGGGTAAGTGCCCCCTACTTGGCCATTTTCCAGAACTTCAGCCAAAAAACATTTTAGAATCCCATTTTCAACGCACATGTCGAATTTCATAATAATCGGTTGAGAAATGGGCAAGTTCCATTATACTTGGCCATATTCCAGAACTTCATCCAAAAAACATTTTAGAATCCCATTTTCACCGCACATGTGATGAAAAATAGTCAAGTTCCATCATACTTGGCCATATTCCTAAATTTGATCCAAAAATCATTTTAGAATCACATTTCCAACGCACGTATCGGATTTCATCTTAATCGGTTGAAAAAAAGGCAACTTCCATCATACTTGGCCATATTCCAGATTTTTATCCAAAAATCATTTTCGATTCCCATTTCCGACACACATGTCAAATTTCATAATAATCGGTTGATAAATAGGCAAGCGCAAGTTCCATCATATAAAAAATTTGTTAACTACTTACTCATTACATCCTAATGCAACCCCAACTCAACTCCAACTCAACTTCAACTCAACCCTCAAATTTACACCTAACTTAGCCCTCAAATCAATTCCCAATTCAATGCCCAATTCATTAATAATCAAACCAGCATACATACATAAAAAAATCGTAAATATTTATAAAAGCAGGTATTTTGGGTCAATTCGTATGGCAGGTACCCCACCCTCTTGACGTACAGTCTCCAAAAGCTTTTCAAATCTCCGCATTGACTATAGAAACAGATTGGCGAAAAAAAATTCAAAATCGGACAAGCCGTTCTCGAGATACCATGGGTCCAGACACACAGACATCCAGACAGACGGACGGACATTTTTTTTTTTTTTGCATTTTCAGACTCAGGGGCTTTCAAAACGTCGAGAAATGTGGTTTTGGGCCAACCAAATTTTTCGTAATTTTGGCAGGATTTCAATACTTTGGTCTTTTTAGACCGAAGTAAATAACTTATTTTGTTTGTCCAATCAATCAAAATATACATATTTTAATATTGAGTACACCAAACTTTCGGGTATTTTAAAATTTTTATCTCGGTGTCTATTTGTTTTTAGAATCTTACAAATAAAATAGTGTATACATATAAAAAAAAAAAATAGCATACATTTAATAATTGAGACGGTTATTTAGCTTCCATACGTAATTAAGATAGAATATCTTAACGCGCACTGGAATACGTACATAAGTTAGTCATTTATTGCTGGACAAAACTTATGGGAGCTACAAATATCAGCCTGTTGATACAAATGTCGATAACTGTGTCGGGCTCCTGTTAAAGTTAGCCGAAAATTTGAAGCCCAAAAAATAAAAGGTCGATAATGCAGATTACTTTATTAGCATTCCATCTGAAAATAAAAAAATGTAAATAAAGTAAAAAGGATACATAGATTGCAATAAAAACTTCTGTAAATAGTCTTATGCGGAAGAATATGTTTACCCTATTCTTAAAATCTACAGAATTGGAATAAAATCAGCCTATAGATCTGAATATGAATCGTTTTAATATGATTTGTCAATAGCTATCGCTATAGAGTATTATGTCTGGAGATCGATTGCATTGATGTGACTTATCAATAGCTATCGGATTAAAACAATTAAGTTCTCCGTGGGAAATTTAGAAAAATTCGATTTTCCAAAAACCATTAGAAAATTTGTATAAAATCAGCCTCTAGAGTTTTTGTCTGGAGATGGGTTACATTGATGTGACTTGTCAATATCTATTACAGGAAAAAAAATTCAGTTAAGGTGAACCATTAGAAAATTTATACAAAATCAGCTTCTAGAGTATTATGTTTGGAGATGGATTACCTTGGTATGACTTGTCAATAGCCGTCTAAGGAAAAAACATTTGGTTCAAGTTTCCCGTATGAAATCTGGGTCTAGAGTCTGATTTTACATATACATTTGTTACTTTCGGCTGTAAACTTTGTCAAATTTCCCAGTTTTCCCCCGGGAAGCTTGAGGGTAAGTTTTCCCGCTTTTTAAAATCCAGCCTTCAAAATTCCGAAATCAAATACCAATTTTGAAAATCCCGCGGGTTTCGCGAATTTTATACAATTTTCCACGAGGAACTGGAGCTAAGTTTTGCTATATAATAACATTGACCAAGATCTTCAATGTCATCCATGCATCCTCAGTAATTTTTAGGCTAAACACTACCAATTGATAACGACTTTATTTTATATTTTCGGCTAGGATAACACAATCTGCATTGCCATTTTTTTGTACTTTCAGATGGGATAACACAATCTGCATTATCGATTTTTCACATTCGGCTGGCAACTTTCGGCTAATTTTAACACTATTGTGTCGGGTGAAGACTAATAATTATTTGGCGTTTACTGTTCCTTCGTTATAAAACTTATATTCCGTGAACGATCCGTATATAAGCAACTCATTTATACTGCTGTGCTATACTGATTATGCAAACAAATACCTTTATTGTTCTGCTTTTTTAAAAAGCCAAATACTCTTCATTAAATGCCATTAAATTACGTTATTTAGTAGTCAAGTTTCATATTAAGACATGGGAAACAAAAACATAAAAATTGAAATTACTCAAAACTACAAAAATGCAAATGTGACGTTTTTTTAGCACGGCAGTATAAGTAACATTCTATTCAAGCAACTTTTACACTGTTTTAATAAAGTTGAATTTGTAACTCAATTATTATTTGTAGTTTACTGTAAAATTAATTTTCTCATTTAATTCCAAATTACTACTAAAAATAAATATATTAGGTATTAATATACACAAATTAAGGACGTTGAATATTACATAAGTTTTCAAGCATATTTCAAGCGTTGCTTGAAAATTACATTACTTCAACTGAACCATTAACCTCTTTTTACTGTAAAATTTTACTTCCTCGTAAATTTAAGAAATGCTGTGAAACATACAAAAAGGTTTTAAATTGTTCCAGTATACATACATTTTCCTCAACTTTCAATAATTCCCTAAAATCACAGGGCAACGATTTTATATGTAATATAAAATCATTGATTGTAAAATGTAATTATTATTTTTTAAATTAATTATATACTATCGTTCCTTTACCACTCTCCAGCGCCGGCTCCAGACATTTGAGCGCCCTGTGCGAGAATTGTTGGAGCGCCCCTGTTATTTTTTTTAATTGATAAAAAAATGAATTATAAAATTGAGAGTTTGGTAAAAAAAATAAGAAGTCAAATTTAGAGCAAGTTGCAATCTGACATTTTATTGGAACTATCTATAGTTTTAAAACTGCGTAGGCTTGAAAGAGGGAAAACCTAATGTAAGGATGTTAAAGTAGGGAATTGGTTAGAAGGAGGGTAGATTAATTTGAGATTAATAGTAAACACTATAATTTTATTTTGTTGCTTTTAGTTAATAATAATATGTAGGGACAATAAGAGTCAAATAGTATAGTATTTCATAAATATTTTATTTAATAAAAATATTTGCAAGGAATAATTTTATTTATTCATATTATTTATTTTATTTTATTTATAGGTACAGGTTTAGGCATAAAGAATATATTATGTTAATGTTAATTTAATAATGAGTTATTAAACACAGTTTTCTTTTAAAAATTAACTTTTCGCGCTTTCTTACTTGCGAAAGATTTTAGTACTTCGGAGAAATCGATACTTTGGGCTACATCATTTTCAATTGAAAGAATTGCTAATGAACTCAACTTTTCTTGCGACATAGTTGACCTCAAATATGTTTTAATTAATTTTAATTTTGAAAAACTTCTTTCATCACTGGCAACCGAAACAGGTGTAATAATATTCTTAAACTAACATTAGGATATAAATCTTCAATTTTATCTTTTCTAATGAAATTAAGAATATTGATTGGGGACGAATCATCAAGAAGTTCGACAAAGTTTTTAATACTGATGAGTTCATCACATAAAATAGCCCCTTCAATATCGGAAGTCTCACCAACTGTTAAAATCAACTGAATATCGCTACAATGCTTTTCAAGTTCTTCTCGGTTTGGCAGATTTTTTCGTTTCGGCATGCTGGTTAATTAGTTCAAATCTTTCTTGAATCGATATCATTACAGTATCAAGCAATATGTTGAAAAATTCTTTTCAAATTGTTTTTTAGGCGTTAAAAAGGGCTCATCTCTACCCTCATAATTATAAATCTCGCGGAGTATGTAAAAATAAAATGAGCAAGGTTTATTCTTAGGTAATTTTCAACAAGGAATTTAATGATGAGCTTGGTTGTGACCTTGGCCGTCATATTCAAGGTAATTTTGAGGTCAAGGTCTTTTTTTTATAGGGAAACCCCTATTTTTGACATTGAATTCGAAAAGAGTGATCAATTGTACATCTGAATATGTATTTTCCATGACCTCCCAAGGCCACCTGAAGGAATATAGAACATTGTAATATGTTGCTATGCAAATTATAAAACAAATAATAATTTTTAAAAATAAAGAAATAATTTTTTTAATTTTGATTTTTTTAAATTTTCGTAGCAAATCATGAGCTTCAGATAACCTTGGGAGGTCATGGAATTAATTTTTATTTTTTTTTTAATTTTCGTAGCAAATCATGAGCTTCAGATGACCTTGGGAGGTCATGGAAAATACATATTTGGACATACAATTGATCGCTCTTTTCGAATCCGATGTCAAAAACAAGGGTTTCCCTAAAAAAAATTACCTTGACCTCAAAATGACCTTGAAGATGACGGCGAATGTCACAACGAAGCTCACCATTAAATTCCTTGTTGAAAATTACCTAAGAATAAACCTTGCTCATTTTTTTTTTCTGACATACTATGCGAGATTTTTAGGGGTTTCGTTAAATATTAAAATTGCCTTTACAAGTTAGCTACTAACATGTTAGCAGAACCACATTAAAAAATTGGTTTTTCCGAAATACATGTAGTGGCATGGTAACATTAGAATGCAATACAGGATAATAAAAAATTTTCTTATTTTATATTCAAGATTTAGCAAGTTCCTTTTATCTCAGTGTTAGAGTGAGTGGTGAGTAGAGTGCTTACTCTATCAGCCGAGGGTCCCAGGTGGTGGCAAGTAAATTTGTCATGTTTGCGTGTTATGTTGTGTAGGTGTGTATTGTAAAGTACAAATATGTCTCATAAATTTCCTTCCCGTTTCGTTTCCCAATAACAGGTTAGTATGAATTTCAAATATAATGGACAAAAGTTTTAATTCGTTATATTAAAAATTCATACAACCCTGTAAATCAAAAGTAAACATTTTTTCCATTGTAAATCCACTGTAAATAAGCTTTAAAAAATTAGCTTTTTCATATTGCTTAATATCTGAACCGTAAATCTCACCCGAAGGACCGATTATTTTTTAAATTGCTTAGTTGTTTATACAGAACATTTTTTCTTTATAATTAACAAGCATTATTTTTACTTTTTGTGCAAACTTATTTCACTTATAGGTACAACAACTTACTTTTAAAGAATAACAAAATAATTAATAAATACAGAATTTTTAAATTTTAAATGATTATTATAAAAACGTACAAACATAAATTATTATTTCTCTTTAATATTAGTAATGCCCTTATTATTGTGCAGTATTTTTATTTTTTAAATAAATAAAATCGAATTCGATAGACACAGCTATTATCATCATCAGTTTACAATTTACCTCAAACCAGATTTTTTTTTAAAATCAAGCCTATTTACCTACTATCTGTAATAAATGTTTGTATAAGGTAGCAGCTAATGGAATAGATTAAAGCATTTTTTCCAAAGAATTACCATGTAGGCTTAACATTTTTGTCGGTAAGGGATACGTATAAGATTGTTCTATTCACTGATAATAAATCGAACGACAAACACTTGTACACCAAACACTTTATAACATGTCAACCACTGATAGTGGTAATTTACCATATCGAGTACTAACGGATTTCCATTTTAACACCCAATTTTGATATTTTGTACTAATTGATAATAATTGGAACGGGTAAAAAATTCGTTGACTCAAACCCGGTGGAAAAATCCAAAATCTATTTCATAAACCTCAATCGGCTTGTTGTATCAATATGATGTAGGTCATCGTAGAAACGTTCCTGATTGTGCTATAAATCACAGAATTCAAAACATTTACTTGAAACGGATGAAAGTTCCTAACAAAGGATTTTTAATTAAAAAAGTCTTCTAACACTCAATATTTTAGATCTTTCTGAGCTGCCAAACGTAATTGCTCTAACTCTACAGCTGGATGAGTCACAATTATGTTTAATTTCTTCAATGAACAAATAAACATTATTTTCATCAAATGAACTAAACATGTTGTGTCACTTCCATCATGTGATATTCCACAAATATACAAACAAATTTGTAAACGGTAAAACAATAACTAATAAGAGGATTACAGTATTTTCAAATTTTTACAACGGCGGTAAATATTAATATCGATCGATTTGCAAAAATTGAAAGCGTTACAAATCAATAAGTATTTGCATGTATCGGAGTCTGACGAGTTATGGATGGCTTACAAAATTTAAAGAACGGGATTCGAATCTGAAAAATATCTTGTATGAAATATGAATGTGATGCTGAAAAGGCTGATTCGCTTACAGATAAATTTAGAAAAATTATTTTAGAATGGGGTTTATTTTTATATTTAATTATGAAAAAGTTAGTATTGCCAATTTCGATAAAACTGCTGCCGGAAGAAACGTAATCTAAGAAAATGTAACACTTATGTATTGTATAAATGCTACAGGCATCCATAACCTAAAGTTCATCACGAAAGAGAATTCCCTCGTTACCGTAAAATTAAAGAATTCCACCCTATTATAAATCGACTAAAAAAGCTTGGCAAACGAGTGTACTTATTATATAATGCCAGTAAAACATTTACAAATTTTTTATTGGTCCTTTGCTTTCGAGAGTGTTTGCCTGTTATAACAAAAATATTTCAAATGAAATTTTTTGGTGAAGATTGGATCTGCATTATAACAGAAAACATTACTGTTTTAATTATTGTAACAGGTAAATAGAAGATGTACTCAATATCATAAAAAAATTGCCACACTGTTCAATACTTTAGGTGAATCAAACTCAAAATCAACAACATGATGAACATCATACATCACCTTCCTATGTTGTATAATCACAGATAAGAATATCAATTTTTGTATTATTTTGAGTCCATGATAATATGCTACAGACACATTTAACATTGGGTACCGGTTCCAAAAACCACAAATTCATTTGTGCATGGTTCATCTGATATTCTTTTCTATGGTACAATACTCTGCGCATTTTTCATTACAATAAAATGGCCGAGAACAAACAAGCTTCAATAAACATTTTCTATGTTCCGTCATGATCAGAAAATTTTATTTGAATTATTTGAATTATAACAGGCAAACTAACTCGAAATCAACCGTCCATTAAAAAATTTGTAAATGTTAAATAGAAAAATTTTTTTTTGATCATCGACGAGGATTGAACAGATGATCAGCAGTTTGTTAATCTACTCTGCTACCACACCTCAACGGTTCTATATTAGAAAATATTTTGAAATTGCTTAAGCTATTATTTTGTATTTTTTGAAATAAATAATTCTCTTTAACACATTTAATTCGCCAAAAATGAATTAATGGTAAATAAATATAATGTCTGTATTATGATTTGTGTCATTTGTGCCGATATTGTGTACAAGAAGAAATTTTAGAGGCCAAGAAACATGCATTAGAATAATTTTCGGTCCCATCAAAGAGGGATCAGATCACAAGGAATTACGAGATCCGAATCGATCTCATCGGATTCATAAATTCATCTAGGTTATGCCACAATAAAGAATCTCTTCTATAAAGATCCCTATTTTGTCGTCTAAACTTTGCAGGGATTTTGACTTCTATATCTATTAGCAACTTGTGTAGTTCTCCATTTTTATAATCTGTTTGTAAAAGTGTCATTGTGAGTTGCCTAAATTTATCTACGTTTTTTAATAACTGTATGAAAGAAGGTTCAAAATTATTTTCAATTTAATTATTACAGCACGATTAATGTTGAAACTATACTACACAAAAAATGAAATCGCACAGATATAATCAAGTTTTATTTGATTTATTTAAGTGAAATCGGAAGCATCTGATTACGAAAACGAAATAAGCAAGAAAAAAAATACGAAAGTTTTAGTGACGTTTCATTACGAAAATTTTCTTAATCCACTATCAAGAATGCCATTTTAGGGATTTTGTAATATTTTGGCACTAACACGAATTACAAAAACTTTCGTAATGGTTCAAAAATAGCACCTCAGTCAATTAGGTCTTGAATTATTATAAATTAGCTTTTATCAGTAACCCCAAAGTTCATCTTTTAATTTTAAGTAAAAATTGTCTTCTTTATAGTGCATTTGGGAACACATTTTGAAAACAATTTTAGCAAAATATTTAATGCACTTAATGTGACTGAGATTAAATTCTAAACACGATTTCAACAAATTTTTTGTTCAACTGAATAATGGGGAATCGAACAAAAATCTGAATGCTTTTTGTTTCATAATAGAAGCATTTCAATTTTAAACCGTAATTGAATAAAATCTTAAGTAGGAACTTACATTAGAAATAGAGTTACAATTACAATTTGGTTTAAGAAAATATATGATGTAATAAATATATGAGCTAATAGCTTAAAACTTGAGTTTGGAATTCGATTTTACATGCGTTGGGGTATCAAACAAAAAACCTTACAGACAGAAAAAAAATAAAAAAATCGGGGTGGGTTGTGTCATCAACACGGCCGTAGGTGTTGTGCGTGATACCGTTTATAACATGTAATCTCAACTGTTGAGATTAATTATTTTAATTTAAACTAAATTATCTGCCATATTATTTTATGTACAAATTAGCATCAGAATTACTCAAGTCAGATGGGGCATTCTCTCGCTATAGTGCGGTCAATCCCTGTAAATCGCTATTTTGTAGAATCAATTAAAATTAAAATTAATGTGTAGATTATTTATTTTAATTTAAAAAAAATTAACCACCACTGTTTCTTTACGCAAAAATTGACTTCAGAAATGCTCGAATCGGATGAGCCATTCTCTCACTACAGTTGTTGAAGGATTTAAATCGCGCGAAATCATTCGATAATATTATGTGTGAGACATAAAGCCTAAGAACCAACCTAAGAAATCATACATTTAAATTAAAGGTAATGCTTACAGTTGATTAGTAATTGCCTACAATCAAGGGAAAAATTTCTTGTCAATTTTCTGAACATGCGGCGTAAGATGTTATCACGTCAAAAAACTATAAATTGAAAAACAAAACTAAAATGCCTTGGCCACAATCGAGCCATGGACTTTAGCCGCTCTAGTCCAAAGCATTTCTACTAGGCCATATCAACCTAAGGAAATTTATTTAATGTTCATTCTTATATTGTTTCGAACATAGCATGCTTTGAAGTTTATGACAGAAAAATTTATTTTTACCGAAAAATTCTCATGGCTTACTACAACTCATAATATAAAATTTTTTAAATAATTTGTTGTAGTGTTTAATCATAAACGCGGACCACGTATTTTCTTGTGTAATTAGTAATTGCTGTAATAACTAAAAAGCGGAATGTTTAATTTAAAGTCATTACATGAATACTAAAAAAAAATATTTATAAAGAAAAAAAAAAAATTGGCTCGGAATCGAACCGAAGACCTTTATCACTCTAGTCCAGTGCGTTACCACTACGCCACAAACAATATAACAACTATCATTTTATTTGCATTGTTAAATTGTCCTATTATTTCAAAGCGTTCTACAGTGTCCCTAGCTAAATATGTACATATAATATTAATTTTGAAAATATTTTATGTATCCCACTGTATTCACTCTCATCATTTCAGGTTTTAATACGGTAAATTACCGTATGATATTAAACTAAAACAAAATAAAATAAACACCTGACGTGTTTTGTCGAAAATTTGTGGTTCATAAATTAGTCGTAATTTAAATGTTTAAGTGGAAATATAATATAAGTATAAGTGTATAATAAGAAAATATAAGTATAAGTGAATAAATAATAGTAAATAAATAGTAATAGTAAGGAAATATAAGTATAAGTGAATTGTGCTAATATTTTAAGTTGATACCGGTTTATTTGTGATTAAGTGAAAATATATAAGTGAATTGTACTAGTATCATTGAGGAATAACTTTACTATTTGTTCTTCCTCAATGCTAGTATTTTAAGTTGATACCGGGTTAATTGTATACCATAGTGTTAATTATTTATGAAAAAGTGACAATTATAATGTGTGATGCCGGACAATTATAGTGGGCGGTGCTTGTGAAAAAAACTGATAAGGTTAGTGTAATTTGATTAATTCCTATATGTATACGGAAAGGAATAAAACAAATTTGGCAATAAAAATAAAATTAATTATAGCGAATATTCACATTTGACATTGCACGATTTGTAATTTTATTTCTTGATTGCCGTGTTTCACGCTGCTAATTTAAGAACTTAATTGAAATATTTACCCCTATTATGATTGATGGATGAGTCGATCGACAATGGACGTGACTCTGTATAGCGTTTTCGTTTGTTCATTTGATAAAAACAATAAGAAAAAGGAAAAGACAACACAGAGTCGTGTCGATTGTCGATCGACTCGACAATCATAATAGGGGTGATTGGTAATTCATTCTTCTTAAATCTACATATCTAAACATAGTATTCGTTAATATTTTATTTTATTTTTATTTTATTTTTTAAAACTGGAACATATCGACTTCGAAAACATTCGATTTACGTTTTTTTGAAATTATTCAAAAGTTCTAAGAACTGTTAAATTCACTAATTTGAAAAGTCACTTTGATTATTTTGGTGATCTTAGATGCAATTCTTAAAAAGCTTTATATACAAAGAAAATAGTTCCAAGCATTAAACGTTGTTAGGCTTTTCTAAGCATTTAAAAATCAATTAAACATGTTTGCAAATTATTAAACTTAGAAAGGTATAATTTGGTAAACTTTTATTTCAAAACGAGGAAAATGCAAAACAATTAAAAACATTTATCAGTACATGAAAAACTTGTTATTCATTATTTTTTATAACCAAAACCACCGTTAATTTTCATTGCAAACAAAATAAATCGAAACATTTTATTTACAGCTTCAAATAATTTTGTTTTGAACACCCATACACACAGCTAAATTAAATATGTATTTATCCATATTTTTTGATGAAGTTAAAACTCGCTATTACAACATCTACATCATGTATATATACAAAATTTGTTAAACCATATTTCACCGGTTGACGTTTATGTACCTACATTATCTTAACTAAAGTAAAATGAGAAAAGATGATTACAATTACAACACAGGGACTGTGATCGGTTTGGTGGTGAAATACAATTCAGAGTCGTTAGCGATGATTCCGCAATATTCACAGCCTTTAGTGGCAACAGCTGAGGTTCAGCTAGCGGCTCGTTTCAGTATAGAACTCGAAATTAGATCAAGTTCTTTGTAATTAGTAAACATGTTTATTGCACCAGCTAGGACTTGTAGGATCCGGTATTTTGTTGAAATATTTCGGATATTTTTAGGCAAACTGAACCAATATTTGTTTTTTTTTATTTTGGCTAAACATAGTATGTATTCAATATTTTATTTTATTTTCATTTTTATTTTATTTTTAATTTAATTTTTATTTTATTTTTATTTTATTTTAATTTTATTTTTATTTTATTTTTTATTTTTATTTTATTTTTATTTTATTTTTATTTTATTTTTATTTTATTTTTATTTTATTTTTATTTTATTTTTATTTTATTTTTATTTTATTTTTATTTTATTTTTATTTTATTTTTATTTTTATTTTATTTTTATTTTTATTTTATTTTTATTTTATTTTTATTTGTTTATTTTATTTTTATTTTATGTTTATTTTATTTTTATTTTATTTTTATTTTATTTTTATTTTATTTTTATTTTATTTTTATTTTATTTTTATTTTATTTTTATTTTATTTTTATTTTATTTTTATTTTATTTTTATTTTATTTTTATTTTATTTTTATTTTATTTTTATTTTATTTTTATTTTATTTTTATTTTATTTTTATTTTATTTTTATTTTATTTTTATTTTATTTTTATTTTATTTTTATTTTATTTTTATTTTATTTTTATTTTATTTTTATTTTATTTTTATTTTATTTTTATTTTATTTTTATTTTATTTTTATTTTATTTTTATTTTATTTTTATTTTATTTTTATTTTATTTTTATTTTATTTTTATTTTATTTTTATTTTATTTTTATTTTATTTTTATTTTATTTTTATTTTATTTTTATTTTATTTTTATTTTATTTTTATTTTATTTTTATTTTATTTTTATTTTATTTTTATTTTATTTTTATTTTATTTTTATTTTATTTTTATTTTATTTTTATTTTATTTTTATTTTATTTTTATTTTATTTTTATTTTATTTTTATTTTATTTTTATTTTATTTTTATTTTATTTTTATTTTATTTTTATTTTATTTTTATTTTATTTTTATTTTATTTTTATTTTATTTTTATTTTATTTTTATTTTATTTTTATTTTATTTTTATTTTATTTTTATTTTATTTTTATTTTATTTTTATTTTATTTTTATTTTATTTTTATTTTATTTTTATTTTATTTTTATTTTATTTTTATTTTATTTTTATTTTATTTTTATTTTATTTTTATTTTATTTTTATTTTATTTTTATTTTATTTTTATTTTATTTTTATTTTATTTTTATTTTATTTTTATTTTATTTTTATTTTATTTTTATTTTATTTTTATTTTATTTTTATTTTATTTTTATTTTATTTTTATTTTATTTTTATTTTATTTTTATTTTATTTTTATTTTATTTTTATTTTATTTTTATTTTATTTTTATTTTATTTTTATTTTATTTTTATTTTATTTTTATTTTATTTTTATTTTATTTTTATTTTATTTTTATTTTATTTTTATTTTATTTTTATTTTATTTTTATTTTATTTTTATTTTATTTTTATTTTATTTTTATTTTATTTTTATTTTATTTTTATTTTATTTTTATTTTATTTTTATTTTATTTTTATTTTATTTTTATTTTATTTTTATTTTATTTTTATTTTATTTTTATTTTATTTTTATTTTATTTTTATTTTATTTTTATTTTATTTTTATTTTATTTTTATTTTATTTTTATTTTATTTTTATTTCATTTTGAATTTATTTTTATTTTATTTTTATTTAATTTTTATTTTATTTTACATATTTTGTTTTTATTTTAATTTAATTTAATTTTATTTTTATTTTATTTTTATTTTATTTTTGTTTTATTTTTATTTTATTTTTATTTTATTTTATTTTTATTTTTATTTTTTTTAATTTTTAATTTATATTATTTTATTTTTATTTTATTTTTATTTTTAATTTATTTTATTTTATTTTCATTTTATTTTTATTTTATTTTATTTATATTTCATTTTTATTTTATTTTTATTTTATTTTATTTATTTTTATTTTATTTTTATTTTATATTTTTTTTATTTTTTTTTTATTTTTTTTTATTTTCATTTTATTTTATTTCATTTTGAATTTATTTTTATTTTATTTTTATTTTTATTTTAATTTTTATTTTATTTTTAATTTATTTATATGTCATTTTTATTTGATTTTAATTTTATTTTATTTATTTTTATTTTATTTTTATTTTATTTTTGAGAGACACGAGGTATATAAAATAGTTAATTAAGTACTTTTAAAAATACATTGCTACACTAATCCTATTAAAACATATTTTGATTAGAACCCTATTTCTATTTAAAATTACCTACAATTTCTGGATTAAGTCATCTAAATATGGGCAAAAGTCTAAAAATTCCAAATGTTCAGGAAAGGTAAATGGATAGGATAACACCACCTGACTAAACAATATTTTACACCCTAACAAGCAGACCCTCAAACAGGCCTTGGAGACCACCAATGAAAGTAGGACTCGCGAGATGCCCTCCACCCGATAGATAGATGACGTTGAAAGAAAACTATTCACACTCGGTCACCCGTTTCTAGGTATTCTCTTAACGTGAATCGGACTATTTGCATTTCCATTACCTTAGTCGAGTCACTATACCGACAAACAAATTTTGGTATTCTCGTTGACTATGTGTCCGAAACCAGTGATAAATACTTTTTAGTACAAACATTTGACATTTATTTGAAAACATATTCAGCTACATCCACAAATTTTGTATTATGCTTTCCGAATGGTGTAATCATTTTTTGAAATATTTCCCCGTCTGTCATGTAGCTGTCCGATGTTAATAGCAAAGAATCCTACTATCATACGCATTGAATTGGCTTTCGTTTTGTAGCGGAGGGCATAATATTTTAATTAGATTATCAAAATAAATGTTTGTCTCTTGCTGCTGTCTCTCTCATTGTAGCATTCCTTTCTATAAGCGTACCTCTCTTTATGCGTTCCTATATGATCTAGACTAAAAACGTAGAAACCTTACGAAAGTGCCATCCTCTATGGCTTCTCCAAAAAAAGTTATTGCAATTTAAAAAACGCGAAAAGGTACAATTGTACATATGCCGCCTGACGAGAGTTAAATACTAGCGCTGTTTGCCCCACTAAAAAATTTATTAGGATGAAAATACCTTTAAATTTTAATAGTAGCTACCAGTAAATCATTCAGGCGTTTTAAAACTTTAAGTAAAATTTAGTCAAGTCAATGAGTTATCAACAACAAAAAAAATTCATTTCATTAAAATTGCCTAATTATATGTGCAGTCGTTAACCCACCGGAAAAATATCCTCGTTTTGAAACACACCTTTATATTTTATGATAAAATAACGTTTTCCCAACTGTAGAAAACCAACCATCCGCACGCATTACACAAAACTTCATGTTTTTTATGATTCTTTTCATAATTTTATCCGTTTCGCATATACATTTCCAAAACCACCATAAATTTGAAACAGAGTAACTTAAAGTAAATAAAATTATACAACTTACAAAAAAAAAAACGGGTATAAAACTTAATGAGCTGGAATAAAGGAATGAAAACAGCACAAAAAAAAAATTCATTATTTTACTGGGGGTACAACAAAAATAAAAAAAAGTTGCAATTTTTTTACGGTGAACAAAAAAAAAAAAGAATAAAATAAAACGAAAATTATTAGAATAAATGAAAATTGTAATTGGATGATTTTCTTCGTATTGTTTCACGCCATTTTCCTTTTGGTTCAGTATACATGTACATGGGTATAAAACATTATTGTTTACCTGAAATATCATGGCACATAATTTTTTTCATTAAACAATTAAATTATTTTATTGTAAATCATAAAATTAAACAAAAAATATGTTTTTATCCTAAATTGAATCGTTCAGTTTTAAAGAACAATGATAATAAAAGTTTTATGATAGAATATTGTATACAAACGAAAGAACCCCCCAACAAAAAACCAAAGAAATGTTTAAGTTCAAAAAGTTAGAAAATAATAAAATTTGTATAACCGCTTCAACAGGTTTTATTATCACAATGTGTTAAAGAATTCACATAGAAGTGAATATCATTATGTTTGTAATATGTAACTGTGGGATATAATTTTTAGAATTTAGAATTTTAAAAACTTTATTCGAGAAAACAATAATGCAAATCTGTAAGTAGGCCATTTGGAAAACATAAAAATGTTTCCAGGGGATTGCTTTAATCTTGAAGATTCGCAAAATTAAATTTATAAAAATATAGTTTGTTTTTGTATATCTTTTGGCCGAGAAAAGTAGTTCAGCGACTTCACCAACAATCAATGACGGGTTGACAATTGCACTGCTATTGCTAAGAAGTTATTCAGTTGCCAGAAAAACAAAAAAACGTATTGAAACAGGTGGTTCAACCAGTTACCTTGCCCAACAATAGTTAGTGACGCAAAACATACTGTTATGGCCTATATTTACATGTACCGTGATTTTTTTTTTAGTAAAATAAATACTAGTTACTTAAAAAGTATTTAATAAACAAATCTGTATATAATTTCATTGACAAATTTCTTAGCAAACGCACATTTCCTAATAAAAATTGCAAAATAAAGTTTACTCGCGCGAACTTTTCAGTATTGCGCGGCTCTGCCGCGGATCTATGTAAATTTAAACACTTAAAAGTTTACCACTGGTGTAATAATAATGATAATAAAATTAGTTGGTTAAGAATTTAAATTCTGTTTTATATACATAATTTAAATATAAATCAAAAATATTTATAGTATACATATTATTACAAATTAAGTTAAGAGTCAGCACAATAGATACAAAAAAAAAATCCAAAACTTCATACTTTGCTGAAAATTAAAACGTTGTAATGTTGATGAGTCAACATATTCCAGGCTGTAGAGTTTTAAGTAGCCTCCTGTTTTTACACTTCACTATTTCCATCTGGTCGAGGAAGAGCTGCCGGTATTAGAACCTAACCTTTCGCTTTAATTTTAAAATACAAAATGACGAAAATACTATTAAGATTCCTATGGTTGAGTAGTTATTCCTTTTCCTTTATCCAAATCGGTAGTCTCAATTGCTGGCATCAGGTTATGATTATCGGGTTTTGTTGTTTATAGTTTTATTTGCGAACTGAATTCCTTTAGATTGATCGCCCCGTTTAACATATTAAATGATTTTTCAAATGCATTGCTAATATTATTATATGCTGTGCCGATAGCGATGATAAAGAGATTGTCGTCTCTTAGCGTACAACCAGCATCTGTCGTCACTAATCCGGACCCCTGAAGGCTGTATGAGTCGATGTTGGATCCACATATGATGTCAACTGTCGTTTTATTTGTAATTACGAATATTCATTGATTTGGCATGCAGTTTTATCCAATGGTTAGCTGCATTATTTCTTTAGCATTGCATAATGTGTATAGCGATGATTTTCGCTGTAAGATTGCTACTTCACATTGGGTTTTGTTAGTCAATGCATTGAAAATTGGTGATATTTCGCTTAAAAATTGCGTAGGTTGGAATATTTGACAACGTTTCACTTCTTCTGTTGTCAAATTGGCAAAATGTTCTCGATGATTGTCCATTGCTAGATATTTTGTTGATGTAACGATGTGTGATTGAGTGGTGTTATGAATAATATCCGGAACTGGGAAGACAGCTAGCAGGTTATAATCCGTTGCAAAGGACAATGGTATGATAATCTCAATTATCACATTTCGTTGTGTTACCCTACTACGTACATACATGCTTTGATATATATGCATGAGGTCATGAATGTTATGGCCAGGAATGGTTATTGATGCTGGTGTATGTTGACGAATAAATTGCAGTTGGTCTTCTAATTGTGACGGCGCGAGTATCGATGGATGCAAAATACTATGATGCGCATAGTAAATAATATCAAGTAGACCTTGTCGTATCCTCTAAGGTTTTTAGTATTAAGGTCAACTCGAGTGCGCTCATTAATATCAGGTGAACCCTTTCTTCGTATGTCCGATATTCGTTTAGTTGTATCATCTCCAATCTTCACCTCTGTTGATCCTTTCTTAAATTGTTCAATGATGTTGTTGTGAGATTAGAATTGTATTTCATCAACTTGATTGTGTTATCGATTATAGATGTCTGGTTTCTCATTAATGCCATTAGATACTTTTCGTTGTTATTAATATTCTCGAATTGGGTTCATACTGGTTTGCCTCACGCTGGGTAAGAATTCCAAACATGTCTCCTAAGATAATGCCTGTTGTGTCTCCTAAACCGCGCTTCACTCGTTGACGTTCCTTATTGCTTGTTAATAGGAGAACATTGTCTGCAATCAAGTTGGTGAGCTGCCATTGAAGTTATTGCAGGATTACGTCGCAGTTAAAACCAGACAATCCTTTACAAGCTGCTCCTAGTTCGCCTTGGGCTTGTTTAAAATCTTCTATCTCTTCCCAATAGTTCGTCATGTTGTAATAGATCACTAATGGCCACTTCATGGCTCCCAATTCAAGTATGCCTAAATTCTCGAAATATATTCCTGTTGAGTCGTTAAATGGGGTAACCTTAATCTGAGCTTGCGCCTGTCCTAGTATACAGCAAATTGAGAGTAATGCTAGTGCAAGATGATTTACTTTACTTAAATTCTTTGCTTGTCTGTGAGGATGCACTCTTTGGTTTTGGTTGTCTTTTCCGGGCAGCGGTAGTCTGTTTCCTATAGACTGCCGAATGTTCATCTGCGTGGTTGTTCTTCCTGGTACTGTTTTGTCTAGGCTTTGTGGGGTTGGTAATTGTTGAGTTGTGCTTTTATCTTTAGTTGTGCTTGTATCTTTTGTGATTTAGTCCTTTGGCTCGTTAGTTACCGGTAGGCGGCATATTTTAGTAATATTATTTTTAAACGTATTGTTCCTGTATTTGAGCGTGACTACTCTAACAAGTCCATCTTGTCCTGGATGAAGTTCAATTACTCTTGCTAGTGGTCAGTGCATAGGATTTAGTTGTTCGTCTTTGAGGATTAATAATTCTCCCAATTGGATGTTAGGTTGTTTCTGCAACAATTTTGGTCTTCGTTGTAGTCGTGAGAGATATTCCATATGCCATTTTTTCCGAACTTGGTGAGCACGGTTTGGATACTCTACATATCATGTTGTGGCATTGATATGATGGCCCTGCCTATCAGGAAATGTGCCGGACTAAAAACCCCGTCATCATCTAAATCGTTTGAGAGTTGAGCTAGTGACCTAGAGTTCAAGCATGCCTCTATTTGAGCTAGAAGTGTTGAGAGCTCCTCGAAAGTTAGTGTATGAGTTCCAATTACTTTGCGGAGGTGTTGTTTTGTTGACTTGACTCCGGCTTCCCATACTCCTCCAAAGTGAGGACTTCCCGGGGGTACAAAGTGCCACTCAGTTCCCAACTGAGCGATTTTACCTTTAATTTCTCCTTCCTGTTGCTTTGCCTGCATTTGTAGTTGTTTGTCTGCTCCAACAAAATTTGTACCGCAATCACTGAATATGTTCGGACAAATTCATCTTTCTGATATGAATCGTCGATATGCGGCCAAGAAAGCGTCTGTTGACAAGTCACTTACAAGTTCTAGATGAATTGCCTTAGTGGCTAGGCATATGAAAATGGCAATATATCCCTTTGTTGTTTTATTACAGCTTTCCACAATTTTATATTAATCGTACCAGCATAGTCTGCTCCGCTGTTAGTGAACGGTGGTGCTGGCGTGTTACTCATTCTTTTGGTAACATGCCCATTAGTTGGTGTGGCGCCAATTTCCTCGCTCTCGTACAGACTATACATTCATGTATAGTGTGACGAATCATATTTTTGGCGTTCTTTACTCAATACTGCCTTCTCAGGTGTGCTAAAGTTGCTTGATTGCCACCATGTATAGTGTTTTTATATGAGCTTCTTTGATAAGCAAACTTGACTACTTGTAATCTCTGGGCATTGTTATCGGATGTTTTTCTTCCAATGGGAGATTCGAATTTGTTATTCTACCTCCGAATCTGAGTAGGTCATTTCCGTCCAGAAATGGAGTCAGCGTTATGATTGTACTAATCTTTGGTATGTTTTGATTCGCTTTTAACGTCGTTAATTCTGGTTCAAAACCTTTCTGCTGTGTGACTCTGATTATTTCCCTTAGGGATGCATTCAGTTCCTCTGGTTTAAAATGGGAATTGTTTTTAGCTTTTGATTTTGCATTTGATGGAAATCGTAGACAGTATGCAATGATATTAATAAGCCGTTGCAATGAAGAGAATCTATCGAATTCAATCACATGTATTTTACTGTTGTTGTAAATGTTCTTATTGATTTTCGTTCCATGCTGCCCGCTTGTTCCAATTCTTCATTATTGATTTTTCTTATTGGATAGCTCAAATTGGTGATGGCTTGTATCTCTGTTATTCGGTTCGCCACAAAAGTTTTATGGTATTGTGAGTTTCGCTCCAGCAAAATGTTGATATATTGTTGTTGATGTTCAACGCATGTTTGACATTTTTCAGCAATTTAGAAAGTAGCAATGCGGCGTTCAGCTCTAATCTTGGTAGTGATATTGTTTGGTTTACGGTGCAACCTTTGTTTTAGCAGTAATTATTGTGATTTGGTTGTTTATTTTGCTGCATACCACTGCAGCATATTCTTGATTCGAGGCGTCACAGAAACCATGTAGTTCAATTTTGGCGTTACTGTTGTAATTTATCCAACGGCGAATTCTGATTTCCTCTGAACGTGGTAATTCCATTTTGTAGTTTAACCATCTGTTTTCAAGATTTATGTGGAGTTTTTCGTCCCATCCTACACCGGAAGCCCATAAATCTTTAAGTAGAATTTTTGCCTGGACCTCCACTGGTGCTAACCATCCTAGCAGATCGAAAAGCCTTGATGCCTCTGATAAGATTGTTTGTGTGGATATTGTTGTTTGGGATCCTGGCAAACAAACTTTGAATTGAAATGTGTTTGTTGAAGGGTTCCACAGGAATCCAAGTGTTTTCAATGTATCTCTAAATTCTATAGTATGGAGTCCTGTTTCTTTCAGATTTTCTGGAAGCTCTTCTAATAAAGCATTTTCATTGCCGGACCATTTTCTGAGGTTGAAACCTCCACCGGAAAGGAGATTCAGTAATTCCCTTTTCGCAGCGATTGATTCTGCGATTGTGTTAGCTCCAGATAGAAGATCATCCACATAGAAATCGTTTGGAACAATCTTTGAACCAATTGGCTATCTTGACGCTTCATCAATGGCTAATTGTTGTAACGTTTTTGTAGCCAAATAAGTTGGCTCATTGGCTTATTTGTCTCAGATCGCCAGAGGATTCGTTGAACATCTTGATCTTCGCGGGCTACACTGATCTGTCTGAACATTTTCTCAATGCCCGCTGCAATCACGTAACGATGTTTTTTTCCATCTGATCAATATTGTCGTTAAATTGTCTTGTAATGTTGGACCTACATGCATCATTTCATTTAGTGATGTACCTGTTGTTGTTTTGCAGGAAGCGTCAAAGACTACCCTCAATCTCGTAGTTGTACTATCTTCCTTTATGATAGAATGATGTGGCATGTAGTAAACCCGAGGAGCATATTTCTGCGTATCATCTTTAATTAGTTCCATGTGGTTCAACTGGATGTACTCGTTCATGAATTTGTGATATTGATTCTTAAACTCTTCATCCTTCTTGAATCTTTTTTCAATTTGAAGCAATCTAGCTGCTGTTTTACTTTTAGATTCTCCTCCCACTTCTTTGAGTTTATTGTTGTGAAGCGGCATCCGAACTTCGTATCGTCCATTTGTTAATCGCTTGTGAGTCTCTTCATAGTACTGCCCACATTCGATCTATTCAGCAGTTAGGCTTCGTTTAGGATGCAGTTCTTCGGATTCGCAAAAGCATTTTAATTGCTTGTCTATATCTGCCAATGTGACGTGACTATTTAACGGGGTGACTGATCGGTAGCTCTGATCTTTGTGCTAAGTACTTATGATGCGGATCCCTTTTTTTATGCCTTCTAACATGATTTCTCCGTACCTGTTAATGTCTAGGCTTCATGTACCTCAATTTAGAAATGAAGGTGATACAGACAAAAAACCCCATGGGATTCTAGAAGTTTTTTCGATTTGGGGCACGATAAAAGTGGCGATATAAATTGATATTCGCGTTTGTAGGGGTTGTGAAAATAGTGATGCTTGTGGAAACTTACTGGTGGACCTCATTCTGGAATTTAATTTCAGACTCTTAACTTACGGAAGTTTAACAAGTGTGCATGTAGATATTGAGAAAATCAAAAGTGAATGAATTTAAGTGAAATGTTAGTGGAATAATGAGATTTAGTTTTGGCATGAAAGTGAGAATGCAGGCTAAATTACAAAGTTAATGGGCAATTGAAAAACGATATCCGTAAAAATTACCAGAAACCACTTTTGGTTCTCGGCGAAATCACTTCGCAAATGAATGTGGGTGACTTTCTGCAGATGTGCTAATAATTAACCATACCGGCCCTCTTTAAAGACTCGGATTTCAACGTGATAATTACTTTATATGACTATGATACAGTTTTTAATTTAATATTTCTGATACTTATAAATAGGAATATTTTGATTTAAATATAATTCGAGAGGTTAACATGCAGTCATGCACAAAAGATCTTTTAGGTCGCAGTGCGAGGCGCCTTGAACGCCCACATGCCCTCCAGTAATAAAGGTTAATAAAATAAATTTTTTTTTTATCTTAATTCATAATTTATGACTTAACAATTTTATTTTGTTGCATTATTCGGTTGACATTGAGAATTTCAATAATTTTGATACTGCTCGTTTGAACACACCTGATTTGGTTTTAACATCGACAATTCGAATTTTATTATCTTCGCCAGAATATATTTTAACAACGATACCCAACAACCATTTAACGGATGGCAAATTGTTGTCGACAATAGAACAACATCGTCTATCTGAATGTTTCACAAATCTGATTTCCATTTTTGTTTCAGTTGCAGCGTGTAAAGATATTCCGTTGAATATCTTTTCCAGAAACGTTAAACTAATTGTGTCACACGTGCCCAATTTGATTGTCTGCTTTGTGGTAGTTCAAGAAATGTCGGTTCTGGTGGTAACATGATTGAACCTCCAGTTTAAAAATGGGCTCAAGTTAAGTTAGTGGTTCAGGATCGTTTAGATCGTTTGAAATCTTAGGAATTGGTCTAGTATTAATAATTCCCTCTATTTGTATGATTAGTGTATTCATTTCTTCTTATATGACAATCTGATGTTTGAAACAACCTTTTTTATAAGTCGCTTGGCAGACTTAATATAGCTTTCCCATAAACAGCAGAAATTTGGTGACCTGGGAGGAATACATTTCTAAATATTGCGTCCACTCGAACAAAATTCCATAATTTTATTATCAGAGCAATTATCTTTAAATAATAAATGTTTGATTTCATTATTGCAACCGATAAAATTGCCAGCATTAATTGTCGAAATGGTACTACACACCTATTCTAAATAAAAATCATTTAAGACAATTAAGGAAGGTTTCAGCTGACAAATCATTTCTAGATGTGTAGCCTTTGTTGAGAAACTAGTAAAAAGGGCAATGTAGATTTTTTGAGATGAACTTTTTCGAATTGATTTATGTTTAATGTTGAAAGGACCACATATCGTCTCAGGACTAGAGCAGAGGACCATCATCTTTCGTTTGCGCGTATATATGTTTTAATCAGACTACCCATTCCAGAGGGACCGTATTGTGTTTTCCGCTATCCACCATGTCGTAATGACCTCGCAAACTTAAATTTTCATTTTTCTCAAAACAGTGATTTTATCGCTTAGCGTACTCTAGTCCTGAGGCCAGATATCTATGCTAGTTGTATTAAATAGTTTTGTTGATGTAACACGGTCTACAGGAAGATCACCCAGAATTGTTGGAATATAACAGGCTTGAATTTAAAACAAGTAATGCAAGAAAATCAGATTAGTTTTGCGGTATTTGCGGCGCCAATAGGCCGAAATCGTGGCCGAAATTGACACTAAAACAGTTGGACCAATATGTAAATTTTCTTCATGCTCATTTCTAAAAACAAGCTTTGTAAAATGATCATTTTTGGGTAGGTGAATTTGATGTTTTGAATCATAAGAAATGGCGTTTTTAATCCGACCACCAACTCGTAGAATTTGATTTTTTCTAAAAATGGTGTAAGCTTTTGGATGTGACTTTTACTAGAAACCTCTCTGATACTAATTAAACTGGTAATTTGAGGTTTAAAATGTTCTAACTGAATGATCTTTACAATTGCATTATTATATAACGCGAATTAATTTTTTATAGGATCTGTAGCGAGATATGAAAGATGAATCGGTTTTTTGTTGAAAGAAATTATTTAAAGTTTCTGTTGATTTTAATTCTAGTAAATTTGAATCAAATTGTATATTTGGAACTAATAAGCTTACAACGTTTTCAATTAAAATTTCAGGGCAATTCCACCAAAGCCTATTGTCTGGTAATTCATTGGGCATGACACCACGAGAAGCAATATCGGCAGGATTATCGTGGGTGTTAATATATTGCCATATGCTATTTTCACTTAATTCCTGGATTTTATTATTTCGGCTTGCACCAAAAATTTTCAATTTGTGAGGTGGCATTTTAATCTAATGTGAAACAACCATCATCTTCTAAAACGGGATTTGATAACTTGACTAATGAATGAGCTGCGCAAAGCTCCAAGAGCGGAACTGTTATAGTTTTTAAAGGAAATTTCGAGATTTATTGCACAATAAAGAAATATGTGTATTTTAAAATTCGTCTATTGATTTTAAATAAAAGTGCGATCCATATGCCTTTTCTGAAGCTTCACAGAATTCATGTAATTCTAAAGTGACCGGTGTGGAATTAATAACGCAACGAGATATACTTAATTTATTTAAATTGTCTAATTGTGATCTGTACTCTAACCAAGATAATTGTGATTTATGGAACCAAAATGATTGAATGATCCGTTTGGCGGTAATCACAACAGGAGAAATAAGATCCATTGTATCGTATAATTTTAATATATCGGAAAGTATTGTAATATGTATGAGTAATATTATTAGATAAATTTTTGAAAATAAATATTTCATCATCAGGCTTCCATTCAATTCCTAATGCTTTAATGTATTCGTGTGTAGTGGATTTATTTTTGTGAAGAAATTCACGAATGTCAGCTGGGATGGTTTTTAATAATCCTGGAGAATTTGAGCTCCATTTATGGAGAATTTTCCTTTCCGTAACAAAATCAAATCATTTTTCAAATTAATTGCCTCCAATAAACAATTTGCACAAGTGAGAACGTCATCAACATAGAAATCTCTTTTTAAAACAGAAGCTGCTAATGGAAAATGTTGGTATTCATCATCGGCTAATTGGTTCAATGTTTGTATGGCAAGGTAAGAATCGAGTGCTGAGCCTGAAATGACAATTGTTAGTTCATACGTTTTGATTTATTCGTCTTCAGGGCATCTGAGATGTTGTTGGAAACTAAGAAATTACAAAGGTACCTTATAAAAAGATATTTTCGAACTTATTTCAGAACAAACTTGCTCATTGATTATTGTAGGAATATCGTTAAAACCGGAAACTGAAACTGATTCATTTACAAATTTGGCTTTTATGAGTACAATTATAGCTGTTAAGAAAAATGTAACTTTGAGAATACCTTTTTGAAGACCACAGACATTTCCATTTGGATTTGGTTGTCATGAGTCGATTAGTTTAGTATCAGGAGTTGAATTTGGGCTGAATTTTGATTAGCTATAGGCAATGAGTTAATGTGTTGTGGCGACGCTGGATCTTAATTCGCCACTAGATTTTATAATTTTGTAAATTTAACTGTGGACTGTATCTATGTAAATAAAACAGTACCTAATTAAAACTACACTCATAAAGTTATACAAATCAAGAAATGTCATAAAAAATACACAACAGCATTGCCGAAATACAATACTCGTGTAATAACAAAAGCGGCTACTAATTTCATCGGTTACAATTTGAACAGTAATTTACAGAAATGGAACAGTAATTTACAGAAAACACAACTACTAGAAATGTTGGTTTTAGGATGGCCAATGCTCGAACTAAATTCATGAGAACTTTCGAAAACAGAACTTTGATGGGATGTATTGAGATTGGGTTTATAATTATTGAATTTTTAGAAATTTGGTTTTTGAGGAAGAAATGAAGTTTGCATTTTGACGAGATTGAATGATTGAACAATATCCATCACTCTAGAGTCTTCTATTAAAAAATGTTTCAATATTGAAAATTGGTAGGTAGCTATAATTCGGGAATTTTAACATCTATTGTATTGAAATTTTTATCTTTAGTAAGGTTTGTGGTGTGTACGTTATCTCTCAATGACATCAACTTTATTTTTAAAGTTTGTAGATAATTTTTAAAATCTAAGATCAATTTTTCTAAATCATTGGATTTAACTTCACTATCCAGTTCATCGCAATCTAATGTCGCCTATTGAAATTGTGAATTAATACAATTTGTCAGTTCTATTTGACTATTAATTTGAGATAAATTTGGGTGCTCTATCGCGGAAATACCATCTAAATACTCTTCTATAGGATCCCTTACTTTTAAGAACTTAAGCTTTAATTGTAATTTTTTTTTTATTTTAATTTTTTTAATTTGACCAACCTTAAGTTTACCCATTTTGATTGGAGAGGCTATACTAATGTCGAAATATTAAACAAACAAATTGATAAATTAAAATTCTAACTTAAATCTATTTTACGTTAATTCTAAATTAAAATAACTAAATATTTTAATACCACATGATTTTACTGGTAATTAATCGGATGGAACTGCAACTCAAATTAGTAAATTATTTTATATACTCATTAAAACGGAAATGGTTGGGCAACTGGAATTTCGTGTGTATGCTGGTAATTTGTCTCACTAGGTTTTTGGTTAGGTTTAACTTTGTGTTATAATTTCACTTTACTTTTTTTACAAAACGTTTATAGTTATTCACTTAATTCACTAAATTTATTAATTAGTTTTTTAAATTCTGGCTCCGGATTAAAACTTCCATACTTGGACCAATTATTGGATTCCATATTGGATTTTTATATTTTAAACGACGAATTTCGTCATCCGGTTTTTATAAGGACCAAAAAATGGTTCGGTTTGGTGTGAGCGATTGGTCGCTGGTAGGTATTATTGTTGGTCAACTTGATGTCAACTTGATTTTCCAAAAATCATTGGAAAATTTGTCTAAAATCAGCTTTTAGAGTGTTATGTCTGATGATGGATTGCATTTATGTGAATTGTTATTGGCTATCGCAGGAAAAATATTCAGTTCAAGTTTCCCGTGTGAAATCCCGGAAAATTCGATTTTTCAAAAATCATTAGAAAATTTGTATAAAATCAGCCTCTATAGTATTATGTCTAAAGATGGATTTCCGAATAATGTTTCTAATGGTTTTTGAAAAATCGAATTTTCTCAGATTTCCTACGTGAAATTTTTTTTGAATTTTTTTCTTGCAATGTCTACTGACATAACATTCTATAGACGGATTTTATACCAAATTTAAATATTTTTTTTGGTTTCACTAATTTTCTTCAATTTCTCACGAGACGCGTTTTGTCACTTAAGAATATTGAGAAATGTCTTCAATGCTATCCATGCATCCATAATAATTTTCGGCTAAACATTATCGACGATTTTTATACTTTCGGCTGACAACTTTTGGTTATCTTTTGAGAAACCATTTTTATGGAAATCAAAGGAGACGAAAAGATTGAATTATTGGTATTTGGAAATAACGTCTAAAGATAATTCGTTTCAATGAGGAAGATTTAAGTGAGAGCTGTATTGTAGAGAATATTGAACATATTTACTGATAAAATGTTCTAAATTTAGTCAGAGTAGACGAATTTTCGATACCCTGATGAATGCAGGGAATCTGACTGAAATATTGCGAATGGGGAAAATGACTACAAGACGATGTATGAGTTTATTAAAATGAATAGAATATTAGTATAAAATGGGTGATCGGAGAAAATATAGCGCATAATCAAAGTTTTATGTTTGCTCATAATCACCAATCTATTGTCTTCCAAAATTTAACAAAGCGTTTCTATCATTTTATGAAGTAGTTCAACTTTACTTATGGAATAAACTTCTTTTTGGATTCTTGCTGAAGAAATAGCTTTGTAGTTACCAGTAATACCTCGAAAACGCCGCCAATATGAATTTATTATGATAGAAAGTTACCATATTTTAGGAACTAATATCTTTCTGGACATAACTTAAGCTATAGTGTAAATACCTCAAAAGCAACA
This sequence comes from Tipula helvola, assembly GCA_963556165.1. Taxonomy (NCBI): domain Eukaryota; kingdom Metazoa; phylum Arthropoda; class Insecta; order Diptera; family Tipulidae; genus Tipula; species Tipula helvola. The sequence continues at coordinate 71,593,275 of OY744481.1, forward strand.
TCAATCCGGGAAAGATCTGGGGAGAACCCGTAGAATTAAGTTAGTATTACCGACATGTCAGTTAATTGGTCAAAGCAGTATAAGTCATTGGGAAGTCATTTCTTGACACATAACACAAATTTGTCTTTATTATGTGGTAAACATATAATAAAAATCAATAAATCTAAAAGTATTTGACATATAAAAAACATTTCGATATTTATCGAAACCAGATTTTTCTTAATAATTCTACCTGAAAAATAAAAGTCCCATTAATTACTTAACAACATAAACATAAAATTTTAATTGCTAAAACTATAAAATGTACTTATCAATATTTGAAAATCAATAAAATTAATTTATTACCCATCATTAGCATCATTCCATTCCGATATTTTATGTACAATACAACATATATGCCGCAGCATGAGCATATAGGTATACAAAACCATACAGCTCTATGCATAATAAAGCAAATATTTATGGAAGAGTAGTAGGATCAAAGCAATAAATTATATTTTCACTATCAATCAGGTGAAGAAAATTATTTTCACAGGAATGTTATTGTTTCTCATCGTGTATGTGTTTTGTAGTTGTTGTGCATGACGTTTAATCTCTACAAGTTGTTACCTGCCATTGAAACTATGGTGACAGACATCAAATGTGTTGTGGTTCGTGAGTGAGTATATGCTTTTATATTTGTATATTATAGTCCTACATGCGTGGGAAAATTCATCGTTCTCGCACAGCCCTAAAAAAATTAATCCTACTAATTTTAAATACAACACGAAAAATGAAATTACTTCTTTGTGATTTAGTTCTATAACAATAAAAGGAACCTCTAACGATAGAAAGAAGAAAAAAATGAACGAGCTTTTTTCAGTCGGTATGTGTATACAAGTAATAACATACATGGACAACATCTCTTTTCACCACGCGTTTTTTTTTTGTGCGCTTTTGCAAAATAAAAACATTAATCTAAATCTCAAAAAAATAAATAAAACAAAAACAGGAGCGAGCGCATAAAAAAACGGAAAATCATCGTCATCAATTCAAATAATCATAAATTATGTTGTTCCGTGTATAGTATGTATATACATATACGTCCAAATATGTCACTGAAAGAAATTAATATACACGAAATATTATGTTTCCCGCATGCACACTGAAAGTCCACAATTCACATTAAAATTAACAATCAACTCTCGTATATACATAAAAATAATTTGTGAGATTGAATTTATTGGTGCGCCATATACTTAATGTTATCACTATATTTATATCGATTTGATCGGTAATTCCGGCCTGATCAACATCAAAATATATTTTAAGATATACCCTTAACATTATGGTCAGAATTTTATGTATGTTGTGATTTAATGTCACATCGACATTTATAAGTGAAATGACCTAAAAATTATATTGCGGTAATAATACGCGCTTATACCCAATTTATTGGCTGAAATAATTCGATTATATATCGAATAATGTTATGGTTCATATGGATTTAATCACCGTTAACAAAAATATTTATTTTATTGGTTTGGAACTGGGATCTATATAAATTCGATAGATTTATAATACAATAGTTTCTTTAATTGCTGGAAATTATCTTGAGAAGAATGCAAGAAGCCAGATTTTTAAAACCAATTTAAGTAGCCTTTATCAGCCCAGTCACATTTATAACAATTCGTTCTGCTTGTGTTTACAACCCTAATGCTAAAATTGAAAACATCATAGTCTTATGCAAATAGATTTAAACACTTTGGATTGAATGGTTGCAGCCAAAGTCACAGCGTCTATGGTTATTTTATTCAAATAGCAATAACATTTTTGTTGATATTTGATTGACGTGTGAAAAGTTTCAATTTGAAAATGAGAAGTCAGGCATACATCAGAGCGTTACATCAGGCACGTGGTTAGGTATTTTAAAATAATGCGTGTCGTCTTATTAACAGAATTTCTTAATGGATTTTACTGGTGGCGCAGCATATTGTCTAGCTAGGTGCCAGTTTGTGAGGTGTGGGGAGATGTTTGTCCCCTATCGATGTAGAACTTGAAAATGCTGCCCACCTCTGAAATTAGATACCTCTACACGGTTATAAAATTTATTGAGTATGTTTAGTAAGTCTAATTGATTGGATATCATGAAATTGCTTTCTTTTAGCATAATAGATGTATCAGCATTATTATGTGCGACCTTTTATAAAGCGGTACGAGTGTTTTAATTTTATTAAAATTATTAAAGGTGAAATTGTTTTAAGTTTCTTATTCTTTTCAAATGTACGGAAATATGATTTATAATTTCAATAAAAATCGGTAAAAGAAAATTCAGCAGAATAATTTTTTCAACTAAAGATTGAACCAAAATAAGAATTGCATTGAGTACATAATCAAGTAAGATTCTTCAATTGATCAGAATACACTCACCTATATTAGTGCTATCAATTAAAACGTTATAGTCATGACTGTAAGATGCAAACTCATGATCTATCAAGTTCAGTTCTAACGGTCTGATTATTATATATGCATTGGGGTACCGTACGATGTAGATCGTAAATATTGTTAATAAGTTTGATGTGAAGTATCAATCAGAGTATTGTAATTAATTATATACCTATTATTCGAATGAGAAAGGTCCAAATTAAAATCAACAATAACTAACATTTTGGGAAATTTTTCAAGCTTAGCGTGCGGTTGCCGATAAACAGCCATTATTTGAAAATATGAATAGCTTGATTTTATAGCAAAAACCACAATACCACCACCGAAACGTCCCCTAGTTTGATGAAAACAATTATAACTACTTAGGCTGATAGAAGGAAGGTGAAAGGGCTTCATAAATGTCTCTACCCAAATAATTACCGCTATTTGCTGTATTTGATTTTATATAAAAACTTTTCAATATCATTCATTTTATTTTTCTACAATTAAAATATTACTTTGCTGATTCTATATCGTATGCCATCTTATTAATCTCAAACATAAAATAAGAATTAAAAATGAAATTATGACAATTCGTCGCTCGAGTATTATTTTTGTCTATATCACACTTACCCCAATTTTAGGAAATCGAAATCAAAATCGTAAAATACTTGACTTACTAAACGAAAATTTTTAAAGGCCATTTTTGGCCTAGCTTTAACTGACTACAGAAAGTATATTTTGGACAAATATTGACGGTGCAAATTAATAATTTTGACAGTTACAACAATTCAAAAATTATTACCATTTTACCTAAAGTAAATTTTTAGATGTTTTGTCTATACCATAGAAAATTTTGTCTATATCCCTAAAATAGATGTTGACATTTTGTCTATCTCCTTTTGTCGTAGGTTAGTTTTTAATTATTACTGCTGTTGTCATCAGGCGTGGAAATGTTTGCATGTATTTTCATTTCAAGCAATAAAATTTGTAATCTATATAATATTGTTCAATAAAACAAGGAATAAAATCAATCCAATAAGCTTTTGTAAATATGTTGGTCAACTTGAGGCATATAAACCAACATAGCCGCCGAAATACTACCGATTATTCCTAGCGGTGTGATATTTGGCCAACTTCTTTTGATTATTTTGGCAAACAATTAGATTAACGTCTCTCCAATTTCGCCTAAAGTATTCTTGACTTATGAAATTCATTTTCAACTACTTCAGCATCAAAAGAGCTATTTACCATTTTCAACAGCTCGCATTTGTCTCACAAATCCTATTTGGGGTACTTGAAAGCCTAAATTAAATTTCGGTGTTGAAAATGTCTCTGTATTTCCAGAATTTTACAGTTGAATTGGGAAATTTTGTTTTCAAAAGATCATACATGCGTGAAACGTTTTTAATGGAAGGGTTGGGTGGTTTGAAGTCAGACATGGGTTTGTGCGGGTAATCATAGTCGGCTGAGGGGTTTTTGACTTTCAACTTCCATTCAAATATTTATTATGTCTTAAATGTGGACAAGCTTCCCAATGACGAACAACATTCCCAACTTCACACCAAAAAAAGAATAATTTTATTGGTCGAATAGCATTTTAATTAATAAAACTAAAAAAAATTGTGATTTACAATAGTTAAGAAAACTAACACATTAATGTAAATTATTTTAAGAATGGATTATGGAAATAAGAAATAAAGAATAGCGATTTATAAGATAGATTAAATAAATAACATTAGAAATTTAACGACGCCAAAAATACAAAAATTGAACTATTAATAACGAAAATTAATTTATTTTAATTAAGAAATGAATTTATCACCATAGGAAAAACAAAACCGTTATTTGCAAGAACGAATATTCTCGACTAATTTTGTTTATACAAGCAATATATTTAAATAAAAAATTACAATTCAGGATATAATTCGCTAGAGCTCTCTGGTGGTCGTAGTGCCTAAATAAACTTTAAACAAAAAATTCGGCCCATCATTTAGATATACATAATTAAATTATGTTTATATACACAACACTGAATCTAACACAGCATTTAATACTTTAAATAATAAATTTTTAATTTGAACAATTTTTTTCCTCGGATAACTAATTTTTTCCTTAATTTCCAATATAAACTATTTACAATAGAACATTTAATTGAAATAAAAACACTAAACTAAACAATAAAAATAAATAAATGAAGCAATTTCAATTTTAAGTTATGTTCGGGGCCATGCTGAATTTATGGTGTAAATCAAACTTAATGGTTTACCGCTTTTTTGCTGACATATGAAAAGCTAGTAATCCAGTTCGCTTTATACGAATAAAATTGTTCCTTTGTTTTTTGGTTGGTCGTTAATCACGAGAAGTTGCTACTGACTTTAGTGGGTACTTGTCGGATTCGTTGCCAATTAATAACAAATGATTTGATGACTTAACGGCCAAATATTTTTTCCCACTTAGGAGTTTGTGTTATTATATGGCAATTTGACCGACTAAATATAAGCACTCATTATAAATTAATTTTTATTCTGCTAATCTAAGAAAGGAACAAAATAAATAACACACTGTTAGAACAAAATAATTTAAATTTGGTAGCAAAAAAGACTTACTAGAAAATAGCTATGCCCAAATGTGTATCAAAACACAAGTATGTATTTGCCAATGGCCATCAATTTTAATTATAACATAAAATGTATTTTATGGTTTTTGCTGTGGCCTCTGCCTATGTTGCACCTCCGAGTTCAAAATTGAAATAGATCAAATGAGTACTATGTAACTAATTAATTGCAATTATTTTGGATAAAGTATCTCTCGCTCACCGATTAATCTTCACATTTTCAGTATTTTGTAAAGTTTCGCTAAAATCAATTAAATAAAATTGAAATAATTGTTTCCAAAAATTATTTATATTCATTGAATTTGTTGTAACTGGGTTCGCTAAATTCATTTAACAAATTTATTTTTACTGCCTCTCTTAATTCAAACGGAATTTCTGACAATTTCAATAAACTTTGAAGTTCTTCGTATGAACACTATTACTCATATAAAGTATTAGGATTTAGGAGTAACTATTAGGACAAATTGTAAATAAATTTCTCTCTAATTTAATTATTTTTCACTTCAAATGTTGATGCGACTTTACCTGACAGTTTTAAATTCTAAATAACCTTTTCCACGTAAAAAACCGTTAACAAATTTTTATTTTTATTTTTTATTTTTTGGTTAATGTATTATATACAATATACATCCTTTTTTAGCACCTTATGGAATTGGAACCTTATTATTTCTCTATAACTTACTCTTTTCATCATAATAGGAGAAAGACAGACATGCCTAATGATTTATACATAGTGAAAAAGAAGGAGATAGATTTTATTGCAGTAAATTTTGGATATAGGCGAAAGTGTTTTAAATTATTTTGATGAAAGTAAAATGATCGTGTTTGCAATGGATATAGACAATTATTATAATATTATTTTGATGGATATAGATAAAACTAGCCCTATTAGTATTATGAATTTATGAAGACAAAATCCTTACTAAATATACCTCTAATTAGTGGAGATAGACGATTTTTAACAATAAAATCGAATTTCACGTAGTCGAATTAATGGTTATGCATTTATAATTAAAATTACCCAAAAAAGGGGCTTGACAAAAATAATTCTGTAGCGACGAATTAAAGATTACAATAAATATCCATCCAAAAGTTCCCAGCTTGAACAAAAAAACTTATGAACACTATTAATCGGTTTGTTCTGACCGACCAATATCCACTGCCTAAAATTGAGAATATTTTCGCCAGTTTATTGGGATGCAACGACTTGTGTGTAACTAATCTCACTGGCTTACCTGTCAATTTTATTGAGTGAAAAATCTTAAGAGTATATGACCATAAAGGTCAGTTTAAATATATACCAGACTCACTTTTGGGGTTTCTGCCTTGGTACTGCACCGTCAATTTTTCAAATGGTAATCGATCAAATTTTAAATTTATGGAAAATGTGAAAAGTTATTTGGATGACATTTTAGTAGGTGGATCTACAAGGGAAAAATGAAATAAAAATTTATTTACGTTTTAAAGAAGTTGAACGAATATTATGTTCGCATAAATATTTCAAAATGTAAATTCCGCCAGAAACTCAGTCAAATATTTTGGCCATATTACTTCAGGTAATGGAATCTGACTAGACGGAAGAAAATTCGATACTATAGTGTTAATGCCTGAATCATAAAACTTTCAACAACTTCAGTCATTTCTAGGCCTTCTGAATTATTTTGAGGAATATTTGGAAGATGTGCCATTTGTTTGGTCAGAAAATTGTCAATTTGTGTTTGAAAATTTTAAACAATTAAAATTAAACAATAACATTTGGGAACCGTAGTCCGTACGGAGATGGTTGCGTATTGTCACATTTGGTAGAAAGGTGTTGTAAAACCAATAATGTTCGCGTCAAGCACGCTGTCCTCAGCTGACCAAAATTACTCACAGCTTCATATAAGGGGGCATTAGTAGTAATCATCGGAGTAAAATTTATAATTTGCACCGATCATCACGGACTGCTGGAAATATTTAACTCAAAATAGTGTACTCCGTCTGTAGTAATAGCTAGGCCATTGAGACGCGCTGGCTACTTATCAATTTTTTCGTATATGCACCTGTATTTAGACCTGCAAATGTAGATACAATATCGCATTTTCCGTTAGCAGAAAACACGAATGTAGATGATATTCGAATTTGCTATTTCAAGGAAATTAGAGATTTACCTTTTTATTTTGATCACGTCAAAACAGAAACGGAAAATAATTTTGTTATATCTGAAATTTTAAATAGGTGGTCAAAATTTATCCCTGGTTATGCAAACAATTATTGTTCAAAGTAGGCTAGACTTAGTATTGAAAATAAATGTTTATTTTATAGAAGCCGTTTAGAAGTCTATAAGTCTTTATAGAAGCCATTTAGAAGTCTATAAATCATGCCGGTTAAAATAAAAATGGTGGCAAGATTTACTTGGTGGAATGATATCGACAACGATATTGAAAGTGTCCAAAATGTCTTATTTGTAAATAGTCTGAAAATATTCATAGTGAATGTAAGCTCAAAATGGACAGATATCAAGTTTACCACGTATCGTGTTCATATAGATTTTTCTATTTCGAAGGAAAAATTTTCGCCTTCATATTCAAAATATGTCGATGTTGGTGCAAATAAAATTTACAAATGCATCACGTGTCATTGAAAAACTGTTAAATATTTTTACAAGTCTAGGATTATGTTCCAAATTAATTACGGATAACGGCCCTCCTTTAATAGTTTTGTATTTAAGACACCTATATCACCTACCTATACCACCTACAATCAAATGGACAAGCTGAACGATGTGTTCAAACAGTTAAAACCGTACTAATCGGTAATGCAGGTTGTGTTATCTGAAAATTAAAAATTAAGTCGTAATCAGTCGATAGCGTTTAGTCGAAAATTACTATGGATGCATGGATATCATTGAAAACTTTTGTCATTATTCTTAAGTGGAAAAACCTGCCCCAGTTCCTAGTGGAAAATTAGAAAAATTCGCGAGACCCTAAAAAATACTTAAAATTGGTGGAAAATCAGCCTCTAGAGTGTTATTTCAATAGATATATCAGGCAAAATATTCAGTAAAAATTTCCCCGTAGCAAATCGGGGAAAATTCGAATTTCCACAAATTATTATAAAATTTAAATAAAATCAGCCTGTAGAGTATTATGCCTGGAATAGCTATAACAGGCAAAAATTCAGTTCAAGTTTCCGTGGTCAATGTGCAAAAATTTGATAAAGTTTGTATCCGAAAGTAAAATATGAATCGATAAAATCAGCCTACCGTGGGAAATCTGGGAAAACACGATTTCCCAAAAATCATTAGAAACAATATTAGAAAATTTATCTCCAGACATAATACTCTGGCGGCTGATTTTATACAGATTTTCTAATAATTTTTGAAAAATCGAATTTACCCAGATTTACCACTGGAAACTTGAACTGAAATTTTTTCAGCGGTAGCTATTGACAAACCACATAAAAATGATTTATCTTCAGATATGCACTATTGAGGCTGATTATATTCTAATTCCTTGGATTCTTAGGATTTTCTGCTATTTTCCACGATTTCCACGAGTAGGTGGAGCAAAGTTTGCCTCGTAAGACTATTTACAAAAATGTGTATTGTAATCTATGTTCCTGTTTACTTTTGGTTGATTACCACTAAATATTTTATTTACGGCTGAAATGTTAATAATCTAATCTGCATTATCGAATTTTTAATTTCGGCTAACATATTGACAGCTTCTAAATATAACAAAAAAAAATATCTCCGTTTGATATTTCGTTCACCTATAGACATAAAACATTTTCCGATCATCTTAGAACTAACTAAAATTAAATAATTGTATATTCATCAAAAAAAATCATAATTAGTGCAAAAATTGGGTCTATCCAACTCTTGGGCGACACTTTCCCCAGAAAGCATCCGTTACAGATCACCGAACCAACCATTTATATTTTACAAACATTTTTCGTTATTTTGGGAAGGCACAATATGTCGCAGCTTTTCTTAAATTTGGAGACCTCTTCCCCAATATAACAATGGGTCATAACAATATAAATCTTCTACTCTCATACCGCCAAATCACAGGTTCACAAATAATGGAGATTATTTAGAATTGACACGTGTTGAGCAGCAATCAAAGTCGCATTCGCCATTTTTCATCTTCGAACTTTAACAATTAGATCCAGTTATGCATCTCTAGTATACCGCTGAAACTCCTTAAGAATTTAATTTACTCCATTCAGAGAGCATACACAATGTTCAAAAATTTATTTTCTGAATATTTGTGCAATTTGTTTAGATCGCAATATCATGTGAGTAACGTGAGAACTGACCGATATAATGCTTTACTCAGTGCTTCAGTCTGAACGGGGAATCGCTATGGACCATTCAAAAATACAAAATAATAAAACACCAACATTACAAAATCAGAATAACTTTAATTACCATTTGTTACCGAATCCCGCCTCCTTGTCATACAGCATTAAATTTTATATATGTATCTACCAGATTTCCTAAACCTGTGCCACCCTAATGGCGTGATATTATTTTATAGTCTCCCATACTAATTTGCTGTTACGAGATATATGCGAAACTGGTCAACAGCTGTCTAACAACATAGCATTGTGCTTGTGCCCTCCGCGATCTTGCATCGGACGGACGTTTGGAATGTAGAAGCAGCGGTTTTCTGTTTTAACCAAAGGTAAATTTAACCAAGCGAGGTAAACATAAAAGATTTATTGATTTGTTCGTAGTTTTATGTTCAGCATCACAAATCCGGCTAGATAATTTACTAACCGTAATCGTCGCCACAGCAGTATTACACAATATTGTTATATAGATTTGGGAGATATTTTGGAAGATAGCGAAGACTACGCACTCTTTATTGAAAATGTACCACCTGGACCACCTAATTCAGCTGAATTTCACTTGAATGGAGATGTGCGGCGGCAAATCACTGCAGCATTTTGAAACATATTATGTATTTAGTATGAAGTAGAACCGATATTTAATTGAATTCATTAGAAACAGTATTAAAAGTATTTCAAGTTTTTTATTAAAAATCATAAGTGTATTCGATATCGCTGCTTTCGCTGGTTTCAACATTGCTTAGACCCTTACTTTTATAGTTCCTGTACAAAGCCCTCGCTGCCTTCTGCTGTAATTTAGCCAGCTTTACCTTCTCCTTCAATGCCTCTAGTTGTTTTTGTTTTATCAAATTATCCAAGGATTTATTTCCTCGATTTCTTGCTCTCTGCAAATTTAGGCTGTTGCTATTGCTGAATGGATTATGTACCGGAATAGTATTGTGGATACGTGAAGTAGATAGATTTTGTAATGTAGAGGGAAAGTTTTATGTTTTAGCTGAAATCTGCGATGTGGTTGGAATATTTATTGAAGTTAAATTCTTCGATGGTTTTTCGAAATAATTATATGGTTTAAAAAGGGTGTCATCGTCGTTAAAATATTCGACGTCCCCTTCCACATTCACGTCAATTTGATAAAATAAATGAACAATTTTGTGTTAAATTTATATAAAATATCTCATTACTTACATCGTCGCTTCCATTGTCATCGTAACGATTAGGATGAGATTTTATTGTGGACTCCAATAAACTATATAAAAGGCCGCTTGTTTGAACTTCAGGAGCTGGAGCGAAGGCCGCCACCTGTGCACAATATGTGTCCTTTATTGTTGCAAAGTGTTTTCGAAATTTTCCTTTCATATTCATATATGTAATTCTAAACGGGCGCCAATTTTTTGCTCCAGTAGTACACTGGGCATTGTATTCTAGGCATACTATAGCCCAACAACTTTTTGTCTCTCTATTGGACACGGCATCTGTTTTTTTATTTTCTATTATCAATTTATGTTTTGTAATAATTCTTAACAAAACTTCTTTATCTTCGTCGTTTAGGCGGCTCATTTTATTGATTTTCATAAATTAAAACTACGCAAAACGAACTTTTTATTTCAATTTGATTTTTTTTTTGTTGGTAGCTGATTTTCGAAAAATTATTACTTTTAGTTTCATTTGAAAATTACAATAAATTCGTTAATAAATTTGCAGTTTAAGTGTGGTTTAAAAATACAGAATTCGAAAGTCGATTTCGAAAAATCACCGAATACAACTAAAAGTTGTAGTTCCGTTTGTCGATTTGGCCCTTGACATTTAAATTTCATGTTATACGGTTACCTGTTCATTTTATCTTAAAGAGATATATAGCAGAATTGTCGGAATTTTGAAGATAGATTAACCGTAGAAAAATATTTCTTCAAAAATTTTGATATTAACTAAGAAAACCAGTTCTTTTGTTAAAATAACTTCCACGCAATGCTTCAATCGGCTTCAAATTTTGTGGTTAGGTAGATGATGGATTGTCAAGTTTATCGTCAACATAACAAAAAAAATCATCGATCCCGTTTTTCAGAAAATCTGTTTGGCAGTTTTCTATTCTGCGACAACCCTCTCTATTCTAGATTCGGATGGACCTAAAAGTTAATACAAACTACTTATTACTAAAATCTATATCTTTGTACAAGGCTTCAACCAAAACTGTCAATATTTGTGAGTATCGAAGGCAGAACAAAAATAATAAAAATGTATTACTGGAAGGACGAACACGGCATACTTCTAATCGATGTATTCGAGTCCTGCGGTAACCTAGTTCATTGAGAAATGTGAAAATCTGGAACAAATTTGTTTCCGCGATTACAATACTTGCCCAATTTAACTTCGTTATACTGGGAAAAGTCAAAATAATTATTTCTTTACTTTACACATTATTTACTCGTATATAACATCCTAACATTGCACCATTAAATACAATTTAATTTAGCATATGCGCCCTCCCCATAAATTTTTAACCGCCAAAACGAAAACATAAACATCTAAATATTTAGAAATTTTAAATATCCTAAAATTTATTGCTCGGGGCGCTAAAACCATAGGGCCAGCCCTGATTGGAATGACTTTACTTATACTTATTTAAAATTGCGGCCAAATAAGTCAATCGTTTGGAAACACCCTAAGTATCCTATCGTCGTGACTTATTATATGTATTTCCCTTTCTTGCAAAAAAATTTAAATTGGTAGTCATTTTGCCTACGAAAATTTTTCTAAGGTAGAGTAATACAGAAAAATTTACCTTTGATGAACACTGAAGTAAAAAATGAATTCTATCAGATAATTAAATATTTAGAGGCCATCCGAAGACACTAGTCTCATTATTGTAAATATCAAGCGTAAATACTATAAGCGTATTATGTTGCGAATAGCAGTACCCTTATCTCAAAAAATTAGAGAGCAAATAATTTTTTATTGTTGCTGACAAATTAATTAATTAAAATCAATTCGAATGATTTTACTTACTTATTTAAGATGGCGTCAAATAAGTCAATAAGTATGAAATAAGTGTCGGTTTTGAAAACTGCCTTAATCCAACAAAAATCCTAGAAAGAGAAATATGGACTTAAAACAACGAACAACACGATTAAGTCGATTTTATGATTGTCATTCATTCACCAATTCGTTCAGAGCTTCTTTTAAGTCATCATATCGTTCAACAATTATCCTTTCTTTGCTAGAAAAAAATCGTCGGTTCTGAGCAATACGATTGGCCTAACAAAGATCACTGAACAAATGAATGAATGAATAAAGGCAACCATGAAATGAAATCCAATCCGGATGTTCACACGAAGTTAACACTGCAACCCATCATTTCTTCGTTCCCTTCGTCTTTGCCCATAAACCAACTGTAGGGGAAAATATTCTTGTTGCACTTTTTCAGCGTAAATTTTAGGTGATGAACAAGTTGCAACTCACAAATACAAATATAAAATAATAAAACATTTGATTGCGGCTCGATTTTTTTTTTGGTAAACTGGTTTTACTTCTAATTTTTATTTTAAACAGTAAACATCTCCTATAATAAATAAATAAACAAAACACATACCTAGATAAGTAACAACAATTTTATTATTTCGTCTATACGTGAGGAGTTGTCGTGTTGCGTTGCAATGTTAACTTCGTGTAAACACCCCCAAATATTGTTACTGAAAATGAAATTTTGAATTGAAATGAAAAATTATGAATAATTTTGCAACAAAAATACACATCGCAACGCCACATCCATCGCAAACAGTACGACTATTTCGGATTTTTCGCTAAAAGGCATATCTAAACGAAACGGGAAACGAATGTGTCTTTCGCAGAAATTGTACTTTGGTACTTTCATCCTGTTCAGTTATGTTTCTGGCGGTTGTGTCAGTTCACTATTCGAAAATATATTTCTGAGTACGGGTATTTCGCCAAAATACTTGTCTGGAACAAGTAAAATATCTGTTATTATTAGGAAAGTTCTTAGACCACATTTAAAGCATTTATTGGTTTTACAAAAAAATCAAATAAATTTGTTTAATATTAATTATAATTTTTTGTTGTTCCCCCTTGTAACTTTGAAAATCTGGCATCACTAAAAACAATTAATTATTTAGTTAGTACAACGGTTATACTATTGGTATCCCTCTTTATGATACAATATAGTTTTTTAATATTGTTAAATCAAAAATGACAATCTCTTGGTATGTTTTTCGAGTTACTGTTCAACTGCCATTTTCAAATAATTTTTTCCTTTGCATTGAACTATCTAGTTAACGAAACATTTTTATAACTTTTTATTTTGATGATCAAATATAAAATATTTTTTAATTTTTACCGTTTACATAAAAAATTTTCTAAATTATTTTAAACTTTTTAATATTGTTTAATTTGCTAATTTTATTTAAAAATAATAATTTGTAGGTAGTTTTTGAGTTGTGTTTATCGTCTTTTGCTATATTTTATGTGAAAAGAATTTTTAGAACCTCTGAAGATGAACATTAATTCTGTTTGAAACGTTACTTACATAAACGTTTGTGAAAATAATTTTACTAATTTGATTGATTGATTTAATATGTACGACCAAGCCCAAGGGCAAGTTTACCGGATATGCCGGGTCTACCGTACACCCTTTTACGAATAACAAGATCAAAGGAAATTTTAGATATGTTTAGCATGAAAGACTCGCCCCTGTTCCAGACACCTAAGTAGTCGATAGTTAGTAAATTTGTTAATGCATTTTTTATTTTTTTTTTTACACTTGTTAATCACAAGCCAACACAATTTTTTCTAATACAGCGCCTTCCTGTTGTAACCGCAAGATCTGAAAAGCCTTAAGTAATTAATTATTTGTGTCTCCACTATTTTTCCCATCGGCGGTTGGGCGGTGGGTGGGGCGAGATTTCGTTCCATCAACATGTTCCTAAGCGGTCACCCAAATTTGTACTAACCGTAGCAAACGTTGCTTGACATCGTTGTTGAAGTTGTTGCATCTCTTCTCTCTTGTCTACTCGACCCCATTGTTTGAAAATAATTTTACTAATTAAATAAAAACGAACCGCTATTAGTTAACTAATATTTTATTAGCTTATTTAAATATTAATATTAGAAGTTGAATATGAAACATGTTATAATGTCTCAAAGAATGTGTTGATTTTAAGGGCGACTCAAAACAAAATATTGTTGGAGTTACTAATTTCAAAGTCGTAAATCTAGCAAAAATTAATTGTTTAATTAATTGATTAATCTCACCGAATTTTTAAAACTTGCTTGCTTTAAAACTTAATACCATCAAACACTCATCAATACAACTTTTATAGGAGAGCTTTATTCTAAGATATTCTATCTCTTTTCGAAAATAACCAATCGAACAAAATTGTATCCAGTTCAAATCCACCGCATAATTCTATTTCAATTTTACTGTGAAATAAAATCTGGGTTTTCCATTTAATCCACTATTTGAGCTTCAAAACTACATATTTATAGTTTATCCGGCATGTGCTTGGTTTTCATACTAAAACATCATTTTATCAAAAACCAATTAAAAACATAGCTCCAGAAACGAAAACACAACTATACAACCTTAACAGTCATGTACACAATAAACTTATAATCGTTTCACACAACTCAGTTACGAGAATTCCATGTAGAAGATTTTGTAATAAATAAATAGAAAATCCAACCATATTGTTTTGTTATTCTGTTTTTATAGTTTTTTTGTATACAAGATTTTCCGTTCAAGTAATTGTGTCTGGCTGTATAATGTTTTTGTGTTTTTTGTATACGATTGGTAATTAATTTTTTTTATTTTTTTATTACATCTTAATCTTTTTTTTATTACGCCCGATCCGGAAACACAAATATTTATATATAAATTAAAAGTAAAGCGAATTCCATATGTTATGTTTTTGTGCGCTCGCATACCACAAACGACGATACAAATTGATATTGTTCTTGCGTTCTATTATTTTATTTGCTAAAGTTATATTATTTTGTTCTTAAAAGCAATAAGGAAGAAAAATGTGAAAAACCAAATCTGAAATGTGAAAATAACAGAATAACTGTTGTATAGATACTTATACCCGATAACAACTGTACATACATAAAAAAAAAAAAAAATTAAATGAAGATATAAACTTTTGGTTTGTTGTGCTTAAATTTGTGCTTTTTATTTGAAGCTTTTTTCCTGTATATACCAAAGGCATAAGCAGTTTTTTTGTTTCTGAATAGAATGGCCCAGGATGGTTAAATTGGGGATGGTTGGTAATAAAACAAAATTGTAACAAACACAAAATAGGACAGACAGACAGATAAAATACAAAAATTATTGGTTTTTATGGTTTGGTGTAAACAGTATTAAGGTGGGACTGATTTCCCTTTTTCTGTATTTTTTTTTTTTTTTTTTTTTTAGGAACGACTGTTGGAAATTTATTTTCATCTTTTATAGAATAATTGAATGCTATGTTTATTTGGAACACAGTATAAAGTATATATTTGATTTTCAACTTAATGCAATTATTTTTATTTTGTACTCGTTTTTTCAGGGAATTTTACCAAATAGATTTTTATTGTAAAATCCGATTTGATTGGAAGGACATTTCTGAAATGGTTTTACGAACGTAAATACTTAACAAATTTTAGGTGTTCGACAAATAATATTTTTGGGCTTTTGTTGTTCTTTTCTAAAAAATGTGTTAACTAAATTGTTGATAATTTTCTAGCGCCTGTGATAATACAACTAAAGTTCGTATATTGGTATTCTCGGAACAAGGGCTGCCACGTTAAAGGCCTGTTGCAGTTTATCGGTTAGCTCGCCCTTAACACGTTTTTAATGTTACATATAGGAAGGGCCTCTGGTTTTGAAAACTGTTGGACCTGCAATTTTGAGATTTTTTCATGTATTTGGATTTTTTTAATAGATTTTATTAATTACATATGTAAACATTTAGTTTCCTGATGGATCTCTCCAGATATTTGAATTTTATGATAAATTAATGTTTTATACTCCGATGTAGCTATTGTTGTTTCCTCGAAACGAATCTTTCTCATTAGTTCTAATTTGTTACTTTTTGCTTACCTAGGCATGAATTTTGTTTATTAAGTAGCCCCCCCCCCTTGTTATGTAAACCTGAAACAAGATCAATGTTTAATATGCCTCGAAACATATAGTGGGGCTCTTACCGTAATGTTGTTCACATCCATTTCGTTTTTTGACTTTCAACGCTGCTAATTTTCTAGACGCGTTTTAAGTACTGCAAATAAACCTTTATTTCTAAGCTAAACTGCACTGGATACTTTTTGAATGGCTGCCTAAACTGTGCTTACCGGAAAAATATGAAATTCCGAGAAGTTTTGGTTTGAGTATATAAGGAGTGAACGAATTCGAATTAGAACATTAGTTTTTGGTAAGCGATAAAGTGAAGATTAAAATGGAAATTAGAAAGGGATTCAAAAAGTGTTTTAGTATGTGAAATAAAAGTTATAAGTGAACATTGGAATCGCGTAAAAAGTATAATAAGTGAATTTGAGAATTTTTGTTAATAAATTGTGTTGTGTTAATTTTTGGTGTTAATAAATAAACTCATTGGTGATTAATTAAAAGTGTTGTGTTTTATTCACAATCCAATGCAACAAACAGCAGTATTATAATTAATAAGAAACAAGATTATGTATTGCAAACAGCCCTGACATTTTAAACGTACTAACAATCAAAAAATTATTAAAATATTTCGATTTTTAAAATTTTTCATGAAAAATTTAAAGTTCTCTTGATTTGTAAAAATTTTCAACTTTACATAATAGGCGTTTTCGGAAATAGATCCTGAATAATTTCTGGCTAACTTTTAATTTTTCTTATGTTGGTAAAAAATTATCCAAGTTATCATCACATACAAAAGGTTAAGAATAAATTTTGATATGAAAGCAAAAGGTTGAAAATGTATTTTCAGAGATAATTCAAAGAAATACAAAATAATTTGTCTATAAAACCCATTTATATTGATCCTAATAATGTATTCGTTTTTATTTTTATTTGTATTTACAGCTAATTATAAAAAACAATTAAAACAACAACATCTAAATTATCCTGAAGTTATCTTTTTTGTTTGTAAATCGATGAATAAGTTTAATGGTCGAAAGTTAGCCTTAAGTTATTCAGGATCTATTTCCGAAAACGCCTAATATTTCTAAAATTAGATTTCAAATGCTAAAGTAGATCGAAATTCAAAAATATAAATCTGAGGTTAATCCAAGGAAACTTAGAAGAGAAATTTAAAATTAAACATGGCCATGAAAATTTTGGAATTTTATGATTTAGCTGCATTTATTTAATTTAGCTTTAAATTTCAATGACAAATTTGGCATATTTAGTGTTGGATTTAATAAAACAAACTCTGTATTTACAATAGAATTTTATTTAATTACTTAAACTATTTAATATACTGAGCTGTGTCAAAAGTATCTGCTCTTCATAGGGAAAAAAACACTTGACTTGACAGTCGATAGCATGAACTTGGATTCAATTATGCTTTATTTATACCATTTAGTTGAGCTCGTTTATGTAAGTTTATGCAACTTTGCTCGTACCTAACATTTAGCTTATTACCTTTATAAGTAAAAATGATTCTACGTTTGTTAATACTCGATAGTTTCAGAAACCACAAAAGCTATCAAAACCATACTCATACCATAGGTTTGGTTGGTGCTCCTATTCGTACTCTAGTCAGGTGTTAGGTCAAAAATTCGTATTTATAATCCCATTTGGTTCATATTCACAAAATATAGTATGGTTTTATGTGGAAAAAGAATGTTGGGTAAAAAATTTACCCGATAGGTAGCACCGGAATCGAATTAATACCGAAAATGTGCATGTACGGTACATATATTGACCCAATTCACATTTATGCTCCGATTTAGCTCATATTCAAAATGTATGTTGATTTGGACAATTTTACAATTACATATTTAGATGTGTGACCTAAAATATTTTTTTGTATTTTATTTGTTTAGTGAAGTGAATTAATGAATTAAAAAAATGCCAAGACCGCAATGCAAAAAAATTCAATATCGGTTGAAATACTTAAACTTCTCGAAATATACGCACACCCCGAGCAAGTTTAAAAAAAGCACGTTGCGTCGAAAGTGATGAATATATAAGCCAACGCCTTGCATAAATAAGATAATCCATGAGACAATCACGACAACGTGTAATCGATCAAAACAGAAATTTTCATCAAATAACCAATAGAATGCGAATGTAAATATCAAGTTCATTAACATTATCTTCATTCAATCACATTGCATTTAAACGATCAAGAAATTGAATATTGCGCTCGTGCAAAAATTTTAATTGGTGACATTATAAATGAACCCGCAGGAATGTATTGTAATTCTGGAAAAGTTGTTTTACTGTTATACGTGAACCATTGCAATCATTAGTATCAGATGTGAAAGCTGAAACAAAATTATGTTTACGGAAAATTCGGAAATTCAATTCATGCTTCCAAATGACACCTTTTGATGCCATGAAAGTCGTTAAAAATCATGATATCAGTAATTTTTACAACATTTCAAATTTCAAATCGGCTCTTTACCAATCGAGCAAAACATAAATTTTCAGCCAGTTTCTGAATCAAACAGAAAGTTTTTTTTATGTAAGCCGATTACATTCTGCTACTAATCAGGAAGAAATTATTTCTCATGTAATCGCCTTAAATTCAAGAAATTGTGGTGGATGAGAATCACTCAATTTCTTATAACATTCAAATCGCTGAATTTTTGAGTGTTTATTTTGAAAATATTGTTCATAATCAGTGTTGCGAAACGAAAAAAAATGTATAACGTTATACGTTTCGTTACACTCCAACAAAATTTTTTGGTATCGCTCATTGTACCAAAATATTATTTCGTTACGTTATGGTATAACGTGGTATAACGTTACAAAACATTTTTTTTTATTTTATGTAACTTGCTCTAAGAAAAAACAACCAGCTTATTTAATTAATTAAATTTTCTTTATTTATTTGCGTTTAGTATTTCCAATAATTTTTAGAATTTTAGAATTCAGATATTTTCATATTATTTTGTATATTAATTTTTTTGATCTTAGTTAATGATTTAAGAATTCGAATTTTTAATTTACCACAATGTAACGAAATACCAAAATGTTTTTTTTTTTGTTATGGTAAAAATACCGATAAACACGGTTTAAATAATTTGGATATTGGTATTTTTAACGTTACTTGAAAAAAATCCGGTATAACGGTATTTCGTTCCGTTACCGGTAACGTTTCACAACACTGTTCATAATATAAAAACTGATATTAATAAAGCGAATAGTTTTTTATAAGGAGCTTTTATAGCAAATCAGTATCTTCATCATTTGTTTTATATGAAACTTTCCCATATGAGGATTGTGAGTAACAAACCAACTGAAATCAACAAAGTCTCGGCCGCTGTTTTAGTCTTTGGAGATTCTTCCACAAACTTTTATTTGTTTTAAAACTGGTGAAGGTTTTTATTCGATGAACTTGTTGATATCGGAGTCAACCATTACTTGGGAAACAAGAATCTTATACACCTTTATTATTTAATTCTGGTTCCTAAAATATTTATTGGCTTCTCAGATGATTTGAAGGCATGCATGAATTATAACAAATTCAGCTCATGTCTTAGAGATTATTACATATTATTTAAATTGATTCTTTTATCTCGAAAATTTAATTATTTTTTAATATTTAATTTTTGTGTAATATTATATTATATAATATGTTCCATTAAATTAATAACATTTCTATAATCTAATAAACTATTGTGTGAAGTGTTTATTGGTGTTTAAGTTATAAACATATAGTACATAATTCTATTTTCCAAGTGCGTTTCTTGTGGAGTCACACAATGGCGGATCTTAATTTTGATGAATTAATTGCTAATATGTTGAAACGTTTTGATCATTTATCTGATTTTATTGTTCAATACCATAAACAGATTACTGATTTCATAAATGACGCTAAAAGTTACATGTGTAATGAATTAAAAACAATTTATCCCAAAATTAACAAAATTGAAGTGCATTTATCAGTGCTCGACAAACGATTTGACAATCTCGAAAGAGAAAAATTGTTAAATGATGTTGTGATTAGTGGTGTTTCAGTGCTCAAAGACATGAATCTACGTAATATGTTCACTGATATTTGTAAAGCTTTGACCATTCCGGTGTTGAATACAACGATGTATCATATTTTTCGACCAAATTACAGCAATTCATCTAAATCTCGGCAATCACCAATAATAGTAAAATTCATCAGCTGGCAAGATAAAATCCGTTTCTTTAAAGCCTACATTAAATTTGGCAACCTGAATTTAACGCATATTGGCTTACAAGCAACATCTAGAATCTACTGTAACGATGGGCTGACTAAACGTAACTCAGCCATTTTCAACTATGCTAAACTCTTACTGAAACAAAAGCTGTTATCATATGTATCAGGAGTACAAATTGAAAATGCGGGATTTTTTTCTATTTTTGAACGTTTATTCTGAAAAAATGGTAACAAATGAATTATTCAAAGTATTGTCCATCGCTAGCCACAACTTTTTCCCATCTTTCTGGCAATTTACGGATACCGTCGCGAAAAAATTCGGCCGGCTTGGCTGCTATCCAGTCATCGACCCATTTTTGGGCTTCTTCGTAAGAATGGAAGCGCTGGTCAGCTAGGCCATGTGTCATCGATCGGAAAAGGTGGTAATCGGAAGGAGCAATGTCTGGGCTATACGGCGGGTGGGGTAAGACTTCCCATTTCAGCGTTTGTAGGTATGTTTTGACCGGCGCTGCAACATGTGGCCGAGCGTTGTCATGTTGCAAAATTACTTTGTCGTGTCTTTGCTCGTATTGTGGCCGTTTTTCTTTGAGTGCGCGGCTCAAACGCATCAATTGAGTTCGGTATAGTGCTCCTGTGATGGTTTCGTTCGATTTCAATAGCTCATAATACACCACACCCAGCTGGTCCCACCAAATACAGAGCATGAGCTTGGCGCCGTGAATATTTGGTTTGGCCGTCGATGATGATGCATGGCCGGGGTAACCATATGATTTTTTGCGCTTCGGGTTATCGTAACGGATCCACTTTTCATCACCAGTGACAATGCGATGCAAAAAACCCTTCCGTTTTTGCCGTTCGAGCAGCAGTTCGCATGCAAAAAAACGGCGCTCGACGTCTCTCGGCTTCAGCTCATACGGCACCCAATGTCCTTGCTTTTGGATCATTCCGAGGGCTTTTATACGATGGGAAATGGCTTGTTGTGTCACTCCCAATGAATCTGCGAGCTCTTGTTGAGTTTGACACGAGTCTTCATTGAGTATTGCCTCCAATTCAGCATTCTCAAACTTTTTCACTTGGCCCGGCCGCTCTTTGTCCTCAACGTCAAAATCACCACTTCTAAACCGCACAAACCATCTCTCGCACGTTGAAACCGATGGAACATGACTCGGATAAGTCTCGGAGACCAATCGATGTGCTTCAGCAGCACTTTTCTTCAAATTAAAGAAGTAAATTAAAACTTCCCGCAAATGCTGTTTTGTTGGTACGAAACTCGACATATTGAGAGCTCAAAAAAACTATGAATTTGACACTGCGACAAATTGACACATACTGAAAATTAAAGCTATAAGACGTAGCTTTGACATGAACATAGTCACAGTACTGCCTGATGCGTATAGCGTTAGTAACGCCATCTGTTATCAATCCCGCATTTTCAATTTGTACCCCTGATAACAACAAAGAAAGGTCAAATTTTTGTTTCTCTACCGAAAGATAATAAGTATGTGGCTATTTTCTCTGTTGATCAACTAGATGCATTAACAGCTGAGATTAAGCCCCAAACTCAACCTCATCATCAACAGCTGATTATTAGTAGCAATAATACGTCGGTGCACGAACATGACGTTGCTCCAATTTTGTCTTTACCATCAGATTGTAATAAACAAGGAATCACGAATGTTAATGATCGGAATTCTAGTTCGTCAGTTACATCTCAACCACCAACAACATCGATGACATCTAAAATCGACGTTTGTGTTAATAAAATTATTGATGAGTGTAATTCTCTTATAGCTGTACCAAGTGCTTCCTCTACACGTAATTTAAGGCCAAAATCTATTTCGGTATCGGTATTAAATACTGTTTTCAATTTAAATTGTTTTTAATTCAATCAACTGTTATTTTGTTCAACCGTAATTTTGTTATATCTATAGCTTATAATTTTATTTTATGTTTTATTATATTATTATCTTATTATTATATTATATTATTATTTTCTTATAAATTTTCTTATTGATCTTGAATTGTCTTATTTTTCTTCTAGTTATATATTGTATTTTTACAAGATAAAAATTCATGACTACTAACCTAACTGATTCGGATGACACAGGTGATGACCTGAGTTCTCGCGACCCTGCCTGCAGTTTGAATCTCTTGCTACAAAATATTCGCAGTTTACGTGCGAATTTTGATGGTCTCTTGTGCCATATTCAGTCACTTATCGAATTGCCTAAGATGGTATTTTTATCTGAAATTTGGATTAAGGATGATGAACTTACCAACTATTTTATTCCGGGATTTAATTTGTTTGCAAAGTGTAATAACAATTACCGCTCAGGTGGGGTTGCGGTTTATGTTGCTGATAGCCTGATTGTTAAGGTGAGAGACGATTTCGAACTTAAATCTATGGACGTATTGGCGATTGACGTTTTTTTTGTCAATTTTAAAGTGACTGTTGCTTGTATTTATAGACTTCAGTCTTATAGTATCGGGTTGTTTCTGGATGAACTTAGCTTACTACTAGATAAATTTAAGTCTAATAATTTGTTAATCTTAGGGGATATTAACATCAATATTTTAAACCGCTCTATTCAAGTTGATGATTATCAATTTCTAATGTCAAGTCACGGTCTAATTTCAGGTATAAATGAAGCGACTATAATATCTGACTGCATCAACTTGCATTGACCATGTTTGCTTTAGGAATTCTAATATTGAGATTAATTGTTTCGTTGAGGATTTGCGCATTACTGATCATTGTTCTATTCTTATAAATTTGTTGGCCAAAGATGGTCTTAAGGTGCAATCAAAAAATCTCGCACATAACGCTAGAAAAAATAGAGTTAATTTTCTCCTATTGAACGATTTGTTGTTGTCTGAGTCATGGAATTCTGTTTTATCAATAAAAAATATTTCAGAAGCGTTTGATTTGTTTCTATCGATGCTGGCTAATTATATATCTAAATGTTCATCTTTTGTTAATACCCGTAAGAAATTTCGCAAGCTGAAGCCATGGATGAATAATTACCTTCTTGGTAAGGTACATTTTAAGAACAAGTTGTGTAGACAGATGAAAAGATACCCTGCAAATCGTAAATTGAAACAACGTTAAAACGTTTATTCAAACAAATTGAAATTGCTACTAATCTCAACGAAAACTAATTATTATTTAAGTAAATTTCAAAAGGTCAATGGGAACGGGAAAAAGCAATGAGCTTTAGTGAACGAAATCTTAAATATAGAAAACTTACATAGTCAAGTCACAGAAATTGTTGATGATAAGAGTAACAGAATTACCTGTACACTTGAGATTGCCAATAATTTTAACAAATATTTTTGTAGCAATGTATCGAAAGCCCGTGCGGAATTTCAAGTTACTTTAAATTTAGTTGACGATTCTGTTAAGCATGATATCAGCCCTGATTCTAGTTTTTTCTTTAAACCGTTCTCATCATTTGAATTATTTCAAATTATTAATTCGCTAGAGGATAAATATTCTGCTGATTTATTTAGAATTAGTAGTGCAATTATTAAGAGAATAAACTTTAATATTGTTGATATCTTATGCTCTTTATTCAACTGTAGCATAACTGAAGAAACTTTTCCAAATTGTTTAAAACTTGCTACGGTCATCCCTCCTTTTAAGAAAGATGACTCTTTTGTAATGGGTAACTATCGCCCTATATCTATTCTCTCAATAGTATCAACAATTTTCGAGAAAGCGGTTAAGGTTCGTATAGTTGATTTTTTTGATAAATTTAATTATTTTAGTAGTTGTCAATATGGGTTTCGATCTGGGTTGGGTACAGAAGATGCGTTAATTGAACTGATGAATCCACTTCATGAGAGTATTAATTCATCTCGTATGGTATCCGCTTTATTCGTAGACATTACTAAAGCTTTCGATATGGTAGATCATAGCATCTTACTTGAAAAAATATGGAATATTGGATTCCGAGGTTGTATTTTTGAATGGTTCAAATCGTTTATTATTAATCGTTTTCAAAGAGTTAGTTGTGGTAATGACCTAAGCCTTCCATTGGCTCTAGAAGCAGGCGTCCCCCAAGGGTCTGTACTTGGCCCAATTTTATTCCTAATATGCATTAATTCTATTTTTAGACAACATTTTAATGGTAAATTAATTGCATTTGCTGATGATATCGCATTTGCTTATACTACTCCAAATTATCCTACTGCAGTTTTACAAATGAGTACTGATTTAAATGTTTTGAGTAATTGGTTTGCAGCACACAAACTCTTATTAAGTTCTAAATCTAAAGCAATGATATTTAATCTAAATGAGTTTCATTCGTTTAACGATGATATAGTTTATCACGACCTTCGATGCTCTAGGAATAATCCATGCCATCAGAGCTGTCTAATAATAGAGTCGGTAAAGACTGTAAAATACTTAGGATTAACCGTAGATTGTCAATTAAACTGGAAATGCCACACAACTGAATTAAAAAATACGCTTCACTCGTGTATTAGAAGGTTGTACCTTTTGAGACTCCAGTGCCCACTCGGTGTCTTAAAAATATTTTATCACGCTCTAATTGAGTCAAGATTGCGTTACGGTATTTGTTGCTGAGGTGTGATTATCAAACAATTAAGCCTTTGATCATTGCTCAAAAGCAGCATCAGATTGATGCATTTTAGCAGTAAGTGCAGTCCATCTTGGCCATTATTTACCAAAAGCAAAATTCTTCCACTGAAGTACTTGTACGTCTTTAAAGTTATGAATAAATATTTTGAAATGAGTGGAAATCGTCACTTGAGTTGTGCTAGCTATTCACTGAGAATAAATTCAATGTATTTTAGGACTGTACCAAAGTTTTATAAGATCTTTCAGCATAGCTCAGTCAAATTTTTATTTGACCGTATTACGTAACGAGTCTCTATCTGCACCGGTGTTATTTTGGTTTTAAGAAAATTGGGAGGGAGGTGGGATGATTCATGATCTTATCAATTTGTATTGCAATTTTTATTATTATTATTTTTATAATTTTTATTATTTCATATTTTCTTTTTTCTTTCAATTACTTTGTATTTTTATTTTAGTTTAAAAAAAAACCCGCTACTGGCTTTGTTGTCAAAGGGATTTATTGTTGTTGTTTTAATTCGTACTTAAATGTCTTGCTTACTGTTATATTTGTAAAACAACCAAATACATAAATAAATAAATTTACGATTTTCAAAGTTTACTTTTAATTATAATATCAGATTTAAGGTTTTATGTTATATGCAAGATAATATATAGGGCGCAATGGCTTATTTTCGTGATCATGGTGGACCAGATTTATTTATAATGGGAACGTATCGAAATCTTAATTTTCAAAATCTTTCTTTTATCAAATTCTTACTTTTTGACGAATCTTACTTTCTTGAAACAATGATTCTCTTCAAATCTTAAGCGTGGTTTCCAAAAGCCTGGTTTTGATTTTGGGTTTTATTTAAAGTAAAATTCTCATTCACCTGAAGAGGCGGCCCGAATTAATAAAAATTGCATTGTCAAAACTAAGAAGAGTAAGATTTTGTAAAGTAAGATTTGATACCCAACCCGTTTATAACATTTACTTGTAATCCACAATGGAATGAAATTAAACAAAATTTATTATCTAAGCAATCACCAGTTGATCGACATATAATTACAGTACATACTGTCAAACAAAAAATCAAGTTTGATGAAACACGATGTTGGATGTATTCAGTTGAGTGGCAGTGGATGTCCTCATGCACATATTTTAAATTGGTTGATTGATGAAATTAGACCCGAAGAAATTGATTAAATTACTTCATCTGAACCTTAACAAAATATTGATCCAGAATTATTTGAAATCGTATAATAACAAATATGATCCATAGAACCGGCATTACAATTAATCCTATACTTCTCCATGTGTATATGTAGAAAACATTTTCCAAAAAATTTATTAGCAGACACTGTAACAGGAAATGATGGCTATCCGTTATATCTCGAATGTTCAACCAGAAAAGGGTGGTCATTAATTTATGTGTACAAAGGAAGTGATATTGCTGTTTTTGCAGTGCATGGTGTTAACGAAAATGATGAAATAGCACGATATCAAAGGGATCGACAAATAAACAGCAATGAAGCAGTCTGGAGTATTTTATCATTTCCGAGACATGAACGTGACCCTCAGTTATTCATTCGTCTATTCATCTTAAAAATGGAAAACGTGTATATTTCGATGAACGAAATGCATTGGAAAGAGCATCGACAGCACCAAAAACATCATTAACACAGTTTTTCGAAATTTGCAAGAACATTATTTTATTCCGAAGTTCAAAGAATTTCACATGGCAGCAACCTAAAAAATGGGAACATCGTAAAAAGGGTAAACCAGTTGCTGCTTATCCAAGTAGGTATATTTTCAACAAAATCATTAAGCCAGCTAAACACTATTGATCCCAAAACGTTCATGTTTCTACCTACGATTATTGTCAATTAATGGGCGCACCCAACATCATATGAATATTTGAGAACAGGTAATGGTCAAATACATACAACATAGCATGATGCTTAACGAGCATTAAATATACTTGAACCACATTTACATAATAAAGCTTTGGTTAAAATTGAAGAATTATGCATGTCCATTTCGACCAGCAAGTCGTTCAATCGAAATTTGCAACATAAATGATTATATATGTTGATCAATTAAAGGAATATGTTCAAACGAATGAAACAAAATTCTTATCAGAACAAAAAAGCATTTACGATAAAGTTATGCATGCAGTCGCTGCTCAGGAAGATGGTTTCTTTTTCTTGGATGCGCCTGATGGAAACATTGTTATCCGCGTGAACTAATTTCATTCAATAATACGTGTGATACTGTGGTCGACGAAAACGACGCTGGAAATGTTCCTACAGAATTCTCTCGATTTGCCATGTCTACCAACGCACAATTTACAACTCAAAAGTGGTTCACAAATAATTTTATTGGAAAACATAAATCCGCCACGACTTTGCAATGAAAAGCGATTCAGTCATCGAATCAATAATCATAAATCGTAAATTTAAAGAGTAGTATGTTTTGATACCGCGTGTAATGATACAATCAATTCGCCAATTCAATTCAATAGGTTGCAATTCAAAGTACAGGGACAATCAATGCAAATATGTGGAACGGACCTTGAAAATTCATATTTATTTTTATTTAGCGTCATTTAAACTGGTGTCTGTAAACCTAGCAGGTTGATGGTGGTAGACTAAGCCAAACATTTTTTGTAAAGTTATAAAAATTAATTTTTTATAACGTTATTTTATACAACTGTTTCCATACTCACAACTTATTTATAACAGGTTGAAATGATCCTCTATATATTAAAAAAAAAAAAAAAAAGTCCGCGCGGGCAGTGTAACTAGTAAATAGGCCGTTTCAAAATACTGAGCTGCAAATTCCAGCAACAATTTTATGAATATTTTGTAAATATAGTCTGCGGAGGATAACAGGCTTTTTGCTTAAGTCAATTTCTAAACGTTCATTAATAATTTTTTCTCTTTATTTGGAGCTGCAAACAATAAACTGAACAATTTTCTGGCATACATTTCGACAGTACGCAATATCATATCAAATAAACGAAGTAAATTACGCTGTTCGCAAAAAACACACACATTCAGGCCTCCTGAATTATAAAATATGACTGTAAGACTAATTAACAAGTCATTTAGTCTCGCCAGACAATATAAAACAATGGACGTCTACATTTTATTGATCGCGAGACAAAATCCTTAAACGGTTTACTTGACTAAAATTGTCCTATGCAATATTACTTATTTCCTGTCTATATTCTCTTATACTCAAAGCAATGATCCTCAGAAGCCTCCTGCAAAAAATGCTGAGCACTGAGCAGAAAATGGAAAAGTTTAGCTGCAAATATGTTATAATATTATGCAAATTTTTTGTTTCATTTTCCTGTTAATTTAACCATTTAATTGCAAATAAATATCCATTAAATATTATTGATCATCACGTATTTGAAGTATTTGCCAAACATTACACATACATACTTTAACAAATTAAATAATTCATAATTTTTTAATGAATAAAATAATTTTATCATGTGCTTGCATCCTATTAACAGCCATAGTTTGTGGCCAGTTATTCAGTTAATTCCCTACCTCAAATCATTTGTTGAATACATTATATGGATTATACATAATTAAATTAATACATATTTTGGTAATTTTTTTGTACTTTGTCATAAACAATTTAAAAAGTAAATAACATTTTGCACATCTAAAACCAAAACCAATAACAAAATGTTTGGTTTGTGTCCTCGCCCCAAATATACATCACAAAAATTTAACAAAAAACAATTTTTTTTTTTGTAATTAATTAGATTTTAATAAAATTAACATTTTTTTTATGCATACATATGCAGGTACATACATACATACAAACAGTGCAAATCATAATAAAAACTAAGCGCCAAACCATTTAGAAAAAAAAAACATATTTAACAAATAAATATCTAAAATATTATTACTAATGGTATTTATGCTACCACACAAACTAGCTATTATTAGTTTTTATTAAATTATTAATTAAAATATAACAGAGATATGAACAAATATGTACAGCAACAAAAAATTACATTAAAAATATGCTGGATAGATAAAACTATTGTTGTTGCTATTATTATTATTAATATCGTTTAATTTTATTTAATTTTTAATAATTATCGGATAATTATGTAATGAAAATTTGGTAAAATGCACTTTTTGAGAATAAATTATATTATTTCTGTTTTTTTTGGAGGGGGGGCGATAAAAACAATATTATTTTTTAATTAAAAATTTATTAAGGGTTGAGTGCAGGTTGGATTAGGAATTTTACCGTTAATAATATGTAGCTGAAAGTATGTGAACTGTTTAGGAAAAAAAAAATAAAAATAAATATGGAGTCTATCCAAAACGCATGCCCAGGTTAAAATAAACATTTTTCAAAGTTAGCCGAACTTCAAGTTATAATTAAAAATTGTATAACTACTTAACTCCGAGATTCGTTAAAATATGAACTTAAAGCAAACATCAATCGAAACAGAAACAAGAATTTTTAAATTTTTATTGTGATATTTAGTATCGGAAAGCTTGTTACAGTGTAGCTATATTGAAAGCATTATAGTACAAATTAATTTCCAAATAAATTGTCTAGGCTATGCGTTTCTATAATAGAAGGTAGCTTTGCAAAATTTAAAATTTGTATAAAAGAAACAATTTTGATATAAGGTTTTCATAACGCTTTTGAAAATAATTATAGGAATCGAAAGCTAAACCTGTAATTAAGTTTTTTTTTAAAAATAGAAAGAGCCCTAAACCAATATTTTAAAAATTTGTTTTAATTTTAAATCATTGGCTCAACAAAATAAAATTAATATCATAATAATAAAGAATTAATTTAAATGAAACGACATGAAAACGCATTAAAATCAATTTAATAATCAAAAATTGTATTTGTGACGTAAGTTCGGTTTATGACATTCAATTTTTGAAAATAATTTCTTTTAAATGTTGTCCGCGACTGGCTCTTAGATGATCCATTCTATGGGTCTAATTTTCGAGCATTTCGGCGTGTTATGTTCGCTTCTAATGCAGGAATCTATTGTGGTTTATCATTATAAACAAGTGATTTCAGATACCCGCATAAAAAGTAATCTAACGGTGTCAGATTACAAGATCTTCTTTTAATTTTCTTTTAATAAATTGATGGCTTGGCCTGCTGTGTGGCACGTTGCTTCATCCTGCTGAAACCACAAGTCGGCTATGCCAATATCTTGAATTTTGGCAATAAAAATTCATTGATCATTGCTCTGTAATTTGCGCCATTGACGTTTCGCGGACAACTTGTTGTTCGTGGACAACATTTAAAATAAATTATTTTCAAACATTAAATGTCATAAACCGCACTTACGTCACAAATACAATTTTTGATTAATAAATTGATTTTAATGCGTTTTATTTCACAAAAACTTCCGGAAGCTCTTATTGGATCACCCTTTATTATGCAGGCGTTTATTAAGGTATCGATTTCAGAGTTTTCTTATGAAATTATATTTGTAGTCTTGTATGTTCCCAGCCATAGAGATTTAGTTTTAGAATTACCAGTTTCATCACGTAGTAATTTCATCACCAATATTAAAACTGGTAAAATTAGTATTTTTATCGTAAGATACTTTGGATTTATTCTTCGTGTCAATCAATTGATTTCTGGCTACTTCCCATGAGTTTTGTAATCTGTATTTGAACTCACTTGTGTAATCAATATAATTGGAAAGAATTTCAGATTTGTTTCTAATAGATCCTGGAAATATTTGGTATTTTACTATATAGAGTAACTCAAATAGCATCAAAGCCGTGGAAGTATGGGGAGTATTGTTGTATGCGAACATTGGATATACTAAGCAATTATCACAGTTTAATTTAAAATTTTTTTGTAAATGTTCTAAGATATTCTCCTAAAGTGCGATGTGATCGTTCAAGAAATCCGTTGCGACCGAAATCCTCCGAATTTATAATGACGGAATAATTTGATTTTTAGATCTTGATCGAGTGAATACGTTAATTAAATAATTTTCTTCATTTTCATTTGGAGAAATTTCGACTAGCGATAAAGCGTCGGCTCCATAATTAATTAATGGTGAAATTGTAATCCTTTAGTTCCACTTCCAATCGCTATCTGGGTTAGAAACAAGTTAGTGGTTAAATACAAATAAGTTAGTGGTTTATGGTCAGTTTGTATTACAAATTCTTGCCTGTGCAAGTATGGTCGAAAGCGACTTACTATGCCCATATAATTGAGAGTAATTCTTTTTTTATTGTTGGGCAATTTTTTTCTGCTACGTTCAAGACTTTACTAGCAAAATCTATTGGTAGATCTCTAGAATCGTGCATTTGAGATAAAATAGCACCTACTGCTTTATCACAGGCATCGGTAGTCAATATAAATGGTTGTTTACTAAGACATTCCTTTAATATATTGAAAGGTTCCTCGGTCAATGCATTCCATTCGAATTTGACATTCTTTCGTTTTAATGCACTAAGTGGCTCTGCTATCTTTGCATAATTAGGAAACACTGTCGGTAACAACTGTCGGTAATAACCGGAAAGTCCAAAAAATGATCATATCTGTTTGATATGGGAAGGAATTGGGAATTTTAAAATTGCCTCGGCTAGTTATGGATCGGGTTTAATACCGTGACGTGTTTCAAATATTTAACTTCAGTTCGAAGAAAGCTACATTTGCGTGGTTAAAGTTTCATATTAAATTTTCTAAAACAAGATAAACTTTAGTAAGCCTTTCGTTATGATCGTCTCTTATCACATGTCTCAAGTTACAAATGGCATTCTTAGGAAATGGTAATGCCCATATTTTGTAGAAAACGTTGTTTTTTCTTTATCTTTGGGGTTCATTAAAATTTGATGATACCCATCAGCTAAATCCAAAGTTGAGAAATAATTAGCCTGTCCTATTTGGTCTAGGATCTCGGACAAAATTGGTAATGAAAATACTGTACTGAAGGTGATGTTGTTAAGTGGTCGGAAATCAACTACTAGTCTCCATTTTATCTCTCCATCAGAAGATTTTTTTGGTACGATTATAATAATGGGGAATTCCATTGCGAAATACTTGGTTCAATAATAGAGTCCTGAAGCATTTCTTTAACTTGAGAATTACTTTATTTTTGTAACTTGCAGCAACATCTAAGGTTTTTTGTTGATATCTTGACTATTGGGTAGGGTAACGATATCATGATAAATTTCATTGGTTGCATTTAAAGTATCTCCTGGTAAAAAAATACCTCATTCAATTCTCGACAAGATTCCAAAATCAAAAGTTTTTCTTCATGGTTTAGATGAGATATGTTTTTTCAGATTCCGGAAGTTCTAATCGATTGGAGATGTTATTGGATAAATGAAACAGATTAAATCGACCAAGTTGTGGAAAATTCAAATTAATATCTTTTACTATATTTGGATATTCGTTATTGTTTAATATACCGAATGCTGCAAAACCATTCTTTGGTCTAATTATGCAATTAGCTAGGAAACTTTTGGAACTAAAAAATTCTGCTCTCGAAGGAACTTCAACGTCCTTTATGACTGTTTGATTAACATAAGAAATTAATGGTACATAAGTTATGAATAGAATTATGAAATTGAATTGATAAAGCTTTCTGTTCATAATTGATAATACATTGAAAAGTCTAAAAAAAGTCTTTGCCTAAGATTCCACAGCAATCTATTGGAAAACTTCCGGTACTAAGATACTTATATTTCCATTTGTAATACCTTGGATTTGTATTTTTAAGTTAGGAAAGACTTCAATGTTATATTTGATTACGTTTCTCTTAATTAGGCCTTTGTCTACGCCTGTCAACTAAAAAATAATGAGGTTTTTCAGTTATTACAACATCAATATTTAATTGAACCAGTTTAAACAGATTAACTTCATTTATACGTATGTTATTGTTATTACTCTGATATTGATACGATTTTATTAAAATGCAAAAAACTATAATTAGCATAGTTTCCGCTGTAACCATTGTTGTATGTATTATAGCTGCCTGCTACTTGATTAATGGCCCTTTAACTGGCCTTTCGATTTCGAGATGGTTCGAGAGGAAATTAAACTGTTTTCATTACTATAACTTTTATAATATAAACATTAATTATTAGGTGTACAATTAAGTTTTGACGGTTTTTTTATAACTTCAAAGCTTTATTCAGAGAAATTGGTGCAATGTATTTTATTCAAAGTATTGTCCATCGTTAGCTACGACTTTTTCCCATCTGTTAGGTAGCATACAGATTCCGCGACGCAAAAATTCCTCACTCATCTTTAGAGGTGATCCAAGAATCGACCCAATTGCTGCTCGGCCAGGCCATGAGACATTGACTGGAACAAGTGGTAGTCGGACATCCCATTAAAGCTCCTTCAAAATTTCCCTGACGACTTTTGCAACATATGGCCGAGCGTTGTCGTGCTGAAGGATCACTTTTTCATGTCTCTTGGCATATTGTGGGCGTTTGAGCTTCAATGCTCGGCTTAACTGCATAAACAGATGTTGATAACATGCTCAAGTGATGTTTTCGTTGGGCAATAGTAGCTCATAGTAGATTACTCCCAACTGATCCCACCAGAAGCAAAGCATTAGCTTCTTGCCATAAATGTTTGGTTTGGCCGTTGATGATGCATGACCGGGTTAACCCCACGATTATCTGCGTCCTTTCTGTTGTCGTAGTTCGACGTCTCCTGGCTTAAGTTCATACGGAATCCAATTTCCTTGTTTTTGCACCATACCCATGGCATTGAGATGGTTTGCAATCGCTTATTGAGTTATTCCTAGAGTTTCAGCGAGCTCCTCTTGAGTTTGACATGATTCTTGGTCCAATAACTCCTCTAACTCAGCGTTCTATGTCACTGCTGTCAAAATCGCCACTTTTAAAACGCCGAAACTAGTGCTCACATGTTTTTATTGATGGAGCCCGTTTGCTTTATGCAATTGAAGTATATCAGCTGCACTTTTCTTCAAATTAAAACAAAAATGCAGCGCATCCCGCAAGTGTTTTGTTGGTACAAAGGTTGGCATGGTTAGATAACAAAAGAAATATGTTGTTGGCCTTTCAAAACTAAAACAAAGTAAAACCCTATAATTTAATGTATTTATCCCTAATAATATTTTTTAATTTTTTTATAATGTTAGCGAAATACGGAGCTTTGGGAACTAAATTAGTTTTAAAAATTTAATAATAATTTCAGAATATTTTTATTGGAAGAATTTTATATAAAGTGCAATATCCCAAATTTCAAAATTTTACAATTTTAGTAATGTATAGAATCTTTTATGAAATTAGATTTGAATTGAAAGGAGACCAACAAAATCAAATTTAAAAGAAATTTATGGACCATAAAAATTCATAAATTTGAACAATTCGTACAAAACTAAGAAATTAATTGATTTAAAGTAAGTTATATTGCATGAAAACTAAAGAATTTCAGGAAGACGAAGAGAAATAAAATTTCAATAATTTGCGAAATTAAAGAACAGAAAGATCTTTCTCCATTTAATTAAATAAAATAAATATAGGCAACAAGAATCGCAACCAGAGCACGTTTCCAAATTTTGTATTTTTTTTTGCCTCAGAATTTGCTAGGTGAATAGTAAAGTAAGCTGGTTTAAAAAAAATAATCGAATTTTCTATGAAATGTTTCCTTAGAAATCTATCTTACCTAATGAATCTTTAGTTCATTAAATAATGGAATTAGCAGCTATAGAATACAATAAATTTTAATATTTCACCAAATTTTGCAATATTTTATTTTAATAATTTTAAATGTTTCATTACTTCAAAATTCACACTTTTTTTTAAATTAACTTTCATCCTGCTAGAAGAGTCTTTGAGACTCATGTTTTTATTTTATAATGATTTCAGTTGCTTAAAATATAATTATGAAGTTGAAAAATCTGTAATTTTTCCTTATTTTTATTAAATTATGAATTTAAAAATATTTTTTTTTTTTTTTTTTTTAAATGCTGTCAATGGCTTTATTCTTGAATCTTTCTACATAAGAAACGAACAAGAAGTAATCAAATCTTAAGCTAAAATTATTACATATTTTAAGTCTTAACCAATGTTAATACTTATTGTTGGTGCTCACAATTTAATTAATTTAGATTATACTTATACATACATATCTATAACATCAACATTTAATAAATTTACAGGTTCACAGGTTCATCAGTCCGAGTGGATCTGTTCTTTTCAGTCGCCTAAATCGTGGCTGTTTTAATATATCCCTGGCCAATTCGTTGGGATGCGCTTCTAGTTTTGAATAATATTAGAACTGAATTCTTTAATTGTTTCTTTAATGGTTTTAATCCCAAGGTCATCATGTATATTACTATTTCGAATGTACCACGGAGCATTAGTAATACTTCGAAGTATTTTCGCTTGAGTTCGTTGCAGGAGCTCTCTGTTTGAAGCGCTGGTGGATCCCCATAACTGAATACCATATGTCCATATGGGTTTGATTATCGCTTTGTACAGTAAAACTTTATTGGCTAATGACAACTGAGATTTCCTTCCCATTAGCCAATACATTTTGGAAAATGTCATTTATATTATTTGGTTGCGCTTAGTTTCAATATGGTTGCGCTTAGTTTCAGTTGCAATTTTACTACCACCGAGTAAACATTTAAAATAATTTACTTATTACTTGTGTGAAAAGTTGAATCAGCAGTTTTAATTTTTTTTTTTTTTTGTTATAAAAATATTGTGATGTTCAAATCTCCGCCTCAAGTAAAAAAGGCTGGGCTAAATCAGCAGACAGCGATGTCCGCAAGCGATTTGCCACCGAACGTCATGACCTCAATTATTAATAAAAGTGGAAATGTGCAGCATAGTCCAAAGCGACAACAAATTTTAAATGCTCAAAAAATTGCTTTACCAGGCAATTTAAATCAAAATGAACTGGAAATTAATTTAAATAACTTTTGTGTGTTGAACCATAAAGAAAATAAAAATGCATCGTCGACAAATATTGACGATACTATAAACAATGGAAGTGCATTGACAACAAATAAAAAAAAATGAACAGTGATGTAGGTCAGTGTCTAGTGCAAACGGGAATTGGCCGGTATATTACTGTCCGATCAAAGCGAAGGAGAAGCCCTAGATCAGCGGCCAGTGCAAGCGCGAACAAATTCACTAAGTTAGCTTCCGTTGAATTAACACATGACAATAGGTATTCTTGCTTGGTTGTGGAAGATCCGCCGCCCGAAAAAACTCCAAAAATTGAGAAGCCGCCACCAATCTATTTGAGGGAAGAATCAAATAGAGAACTTGCAAAAACCATCGAGTTTATTACGGAAGGTGCATTTTATATTTCCGTTATCAAAAGAGAAACAAAAATTCAACCGCTCAATATTGATGCTTACAGAGCGTTAATCAAGCATTTTGATCAAGTTGGTAAACACTACTACACGTACCAACTAAAGAGCCAAAAAGGATTAGTTGTAGTATTGAAAGGAATAGAGAGCTACGTAGATGCAAACGAAATTCAAGCTGCTCTCGCTGAGAAAGGTTTCCAATGTAAATCTATTACCAATATTATTAATCGGGAGAAGGTGCCGCAGCCATTGTTCCGCCTGGAATTAGAACCAGATAATAAAAAGGTCAAAGGCAAACATGCAATATATGACCTA
Organism: Tipula helvola; assembly: GCA_963556165.1. Lineage (NCBI taxonomy): Eukaryota > Metazoa > Arthropoda > Insecta > Diptera > Tipulidae > Tipula > Tipula helvola. The sequence goes on from OY744481.1 coordinate 71,630,193, forward strand.
AAATATCTACTGCACAGAAGGGTTACCATCGAAGAACCCAGGAAAATAAATGGGCCGGTACAGTGTATTAAGTGCCAAGAATATGGACACACTAGAGCATATTGCACTTTGAACGATGTTTGTGTTATATGTGGTGAACTCCATAACGCAAAGGTTTGCAATAAAGCCAAAACGGAAGCATCATTGAGAAAATGCAGCAACTGCAATGGAAATCATACAGCTAATTATAGAGGGTGCCCAATTTATCTTGAATTGAAAAGAAGAATCAATCCAAAGCAGCGAGCTGAACAACGAATGCTTAATCTCCATTCTTCAGCTAAAAAACAAGCACGCCCAGAAATTGTAAACCCAAACGCTCAAAATGGAAATCAGTATGCAACTGTCAACGGTAGTGTGCACCAAGGGGTTTCATACGCAAGTGTTCTTAAAGGTACGGCTCCTAAAGTGCAAGCAAGTGAAGAGGGAAACATCTCAAAAGCTTTAAACAAATTGACTAATATGATGCAAAGCCTCATGGCTATGATGAAGAGAACCATGGATCTAATGAACAAGCTGATGCAGATAGTCGTAAATAGTCAAAAATGACCATCATCAAAATAGCTATATGGAATGCAAACGGCCTAGCACAACATAAAGCGGAGGTTGAAGCATTCCTCACTGAGCACAATATTGACATAATGTTAATATCCGAAACACGCTTCACCAAAAATAGATATTTCAAAATTAATGGGTACTCTATTTATAACACCAAGCACCCAGATGGGAAAGCACATGGAGGCACTACTGTATTGATTAAAAGAAGATTAAAGCACTATGAGCTGACGAAATATGAGAAATAACATATACAATCAACGAGCATCTGTCTTCAGGAGTGGTCTGGAAACTGTGTCATATCGGCAGTGTACTGTCCTCCAAAACATGCTGTAAAAAAACTCCAGTTCTTGGATTATTTCAGCCAGCTGGGTAATAAATTTCTTGCAGGAGGTGATTACAACGCCAAACATACTCATTGGGGCTCCAGATTAACATCGCCGAAAGGCAAACAACTTTATCAAGCAATAGAGGAACAGTCCCTGGATTATTTATCTGCCGGTAATCCAACTTACTGGCCGACGGATAAAAAGAAAATTCCTGATTTAATCGACTTTTGTGTAACTAAGGGCATTCCACGTACATATGCTAAGGCCACCGATTGTTATGATCTGTCTTCTGATCACTCACCGGTAATAGTAACAGTAAGTACCGATGTCTTAAGGAACGAAACACCCAACCGTCTTACAAACAAGCAAACTAATTGGGATCAATATAGGAGGCTAGTCGAACAAAATTGCCTACTTAATATTCCTCTGACCACACCAGCTGATATTGATGCGGCGGCCGAAAATTTAAAAGACATCATGGCATTATCAGCTGAAAGGGCTACACCTGTCATAAGTAGTTCCGAAAAAGTTAATAAGCTGTCTCATAATATACAGGAGCTAATCCAGGAAAAACGGAAAATTCGCCGGCTATGGCAGCAAACAAAATCACCGTTATTGAAATGGAAATTAAATCGAGCTATCAAGGCCTTAAGATTTGCTTTGCGGGAAGAAGAAAACCAGAGCGTCCAGAACTATTTAAGTGATCTCTCGGCAACCGAGAGGACAGATTACTCTTTGTGGAAGGCAACAAAACATTTAAAAAGGCCAACAAATTCGAATCCACCGATTAGACTACCAACTGGAAATTGGGCGTGAAGTGATGAAGAAAAAGCCAATGCATTTGCTGATCATCTAACAACAGTATTCACACCACACGAAGAAGATAATAATTTCGTACTACCCCAGCAAATGGATGATGGTTTATCCTACAAACCTATAAAGTATAATTGGAAGAAAATTAAGAATACAATTAAAAATTGCATAAGCCCGAATAAGGCACCAGGACATGATCTCATTACTGGAAAAATGATAAGGGAATTGCCAGACAAATGCATAAAACTTTTTTTTTTTTTTTTTTTTTTTTTTTTATTAAAATAAATTGTATTTATTTATTTAATGTTATTACAATCTAGTCTCCTGGACTAATGAGCAATTTGTTTCTGACTTAATTTACTAACTTAATATTAATCTATGGCTTCTTCCCATTGGCGTTCCATAGAGTCTGGTAAATTGAATTAAACCACATCTTTGTAGTGGGCTTTACACAGCACAATGCTGTTTAAGCTAACAATTACACCAACTCAAAAGGTTTGGTTCTTTTAAGTCTGCGTGTTAAATTCGTGTTGCTTAGAAGCTGAGTTGCCTCAATGTTCACATGATGCCGGAGCCTCTCTTCATGTCTCCGCGCTTTCTCCTGAATTTCATTTACGATGAGGTTCATTTTAAGGTCCCTATGGAGATCATTGTTCCTGACATACCAAGGTGCATCGACGATGTTCCTTAATACCATATTCTGAAATCTTTGGATGATATTTACGTTGCTCTGTTTGGTACACCCCCAAAGTTGAATACCATACGTCCAAACCGGTTTCAATATTTGCTTATAAAGTAGCAGCTTGTTGTATGTTGATAAAGAAGAGTTCCTTCCCATCAGCCAATACATCTTTCTGTATTTAATTCTTAGTTCTTCACTTTTCTTCTTGACATGTGCTTTCCATCGCAGTTTAGCATCCAGGGTCATGCCGAGATACTTAGCTGTGTTCGCATACGGTACTATTTCTTGATTTATGGTAATCGGGATATTTTTGAATCTCCTGTTAGTGAAGTTGATGTGAACGGATTTAGTTTCATTTAGTTTTATTCGCCATCTTTTTGTCCATTTATAAATTTTAGTTATTGCTGATTGTAACTTTTGTGTTGACTCTTCGCTGCTTGTGCCAACAGCTAAGATCGCCGTGTCATCTGCAAAAGTCGCCACTGTATTGTTTTCTAATGCAGGAAGATCATAAGTGTACAGTAGGTATAAAACCGGCCCTAATACACTGCCCTGTGGAACTCCTGCGTTGATTTCTTTCAATTCAGAGAAAGTATCATCTAACTTAATCCTGAAGAATCTATCTTTTAAGTAAGATTCCAGTATATTAGCAAATTGGATTGGTAGAAGATTTCTTAATTTATGGTTAAGTCCTTCATGCCACACTCTATCAAATGCTTGGGCAACGTCTAGAAATATTGCTGAACAGATTTTTTTCTCCTCTAGTGCTTTCTCAATTATACTGGTTATTCGGTGAACTTGATCAATTGTTGAGTGTTGGTTACGAAAACCGAACTGATGATTTGGGATTAAGTTTTTACTCTCGATTATCGGATTTAACCTTTTTACCAGAAGCTTCTCAAAGAGTTTGGACATGACTGGCAATAGCGAAATTGGCCTATAAGATGAGGTTATGTGTGGTGGTTTCCCAGGTTTTGGGATCATGATTACTTCTGCAATTTTCCACAAGCTTGGTACATATTTGATTCTAAATGCTGCATTTATAAGATTGGTGAGCTTTACCAGAGCTTTCCTTGGCAGTTCTTTTAAGATTTCTGCAGTAATAAGATCGTAGCCAGGAGCTTTTTTCATATTCATATTAGTTTTTATCTCACACGCGACTTCTTTTGGTGTTGTCGGTAGGATTTCTTTACTTTCTTGCACAGCTTGTTCAGATATTATCTCAGCTTCTAATGTTTCATCTTGATGTGGCTGGAATATTTTTTCAAGATGTTCAGCAAATTCTCGAGCTTTGTCTTCATTATTCCTAGCCCATTTATCACCTGCTACTCGTATTGGAGGGTTCTGTATTATTGGTCTTTTAATTCTTTTGGTTGCTTTCCAAAGAGAATAATCAGTACTGCTATCATTAGTTAATTTTCTTAAATAGTTGCTAATTGATTCATTTTTCAATTCTTGGATCTCTCTTCTTAATTGTTGAGTGAGATTGTTCAAATTAGTTTTATCTTGGGGGGCCCTTGTTTGTTGCCATACTCTTCTCGCTTTTCTTTTTTCTGCTAGGAGTTCCCTAATTTCCAAAGGGTAGTTGTTTCCCTTGATTTTCTTTTTAACCTCAGGGGTATTTTCCCAAGCTGATTGCTGTATATCATTTACAAATTTGTGAACTTCTTTGTCTAATTGCTCCTCGGTCTTTAATGGAACCATTAAGTTAATTTTTTCTTCTAGCGATAGTCTAAAGCATTCCCAATTGGTGTGATTATTTACTAGAAAAGGGTTCCTTTCTTTCTGAATAATTTTTTCACTTAACGTTAAAAGTATCGGTGAATGATCAGAGTTTAGGTTGTGGCTTTCATTTACTTGTATATAATTTACAGATATCTTCTTTATTATAAAGAAATCAATCAGATCTGGTACTTTATTTGGATCAGTAGGCCAGTAAGTTGGTTTTCCAGTTGAGAGAGCTTCACAACTGCATTTCCTAATGGCTTTTAGGAGTTCTTTACCCTTAGTTGTTGTTAATCTGGAGCCCCAGTGGACATTTTTTGCATTAAAGTCTCCTCCAAGTATAAACCGTTTTCCTAATTTACTGAGGAACTCGAGATAATCCTTTTCTTTCAACGAGTGCTTCGGTGGGCAGTAAACACCAGCAATACAAATAGAACCATTTTTGGTTTTGACGTTAACAGCAGTTGCTTGTATTTCTTCTGTTTCATATTTTAACTCTTCATAGTGATGAATACTATTTCTGATTATAACAGCACTACCTCCTTTAGCAGTGTTTTCCGGATGAATGGTATGATATATATGATAATTTTTAAATTTAATGATTGTTTGTCTAGTGAAATGTGTTTCCGTGATGAGACATACATCGATTTTTTCTGTGTCCAGGACCACTTGCAATTCTTGTTGATGTTGCATAAGTCCATTGGCATTCCAACATACGATTCTAAGATCACCGGCCATTTTTCTGTTTAGGGATGGCTCCCTTAGTGCTGTATTCTAATTTCTGTAATCGCTCATCAAATGTATTGAGCCTGCTTAAAATTAATTTAAGTGTTTGACTTATATCGTCATTTTGACCAGTTTTCCCTGGATTCCCGTTACTCATCGTTACTTGGGCATAAGTCATTTTACCCAATTGTCCATGAGTAGTTCCCAACGCTCTACGATTTACTTCGGGTTGGCTCATCTTAATTGCCTGCTGCCTGAATAATCTTGGATTTTTAGCAATCACATTCCTATTTTTGATGTTTTGCAGTTCAATGGCAACGCTGCATCCTCTGTAGTTAGCCGGATGGTTTTCTCCACAGTGAACGCATTTAGGCTGAACATTTCTATCTTTTACACAATCTTTGGTATGATGTTTACCTAAACATTTGACACACCTGGGTTCCCTGCTGCAATATTTTTGTGTATGTCCATAGGCTTGACATTGTTTACATTGTGGTATAAGTTTAGACCGTCTTAGAGGCTGAATAACTACTTTGCACCCTAAGATGTACTTAATTTGATAAATTTTTTCGATATCTTCATCATTATCGAAGGTCAACATAAACATGTTGAGAGGTACTTTGCCTCTCCGTTTTAGCTTAATTGATGCTTCAGTAGCCTTAAATCCTTTTGCTTTCAGATCATCAATTATTTTTTCTGGTTTACACGTAGAGTGTAGATTTTTAGCCATAACCCTTATTGGTCTGGTTTGTTTGTCTTCAAACGTGTGCCAAGCACGTTTTTCTTCATTTAACATACTTGTCATTTTTCTGTAAGTTTCACCATCTTCCAAATTTATTTTGATGGTGTTTCCATTCATCACCTTTGCATTAAACTTATCAGTTGTAGTAATTTTTTTTAATTTCTCATAGAGTAGATCATAGTCTTTGACTTCATCTATTACTATTGGTGGTGGTGGAGGTATTTTTTTTGATGATTTCTGAATAATATTAGGAACATCATCCTTTAATTGAGGTGGGGAGGGCGTATTATTCAATTTTCTTTTTTTTCTAGCCCCTTTAACTCTTATCCACTCAGTTTCTCGAGCTAGTTCGTCTTCATCCGTATGGTACTCTTGTTCAGATGTAGTCTGGCTAGGAGTATGATAGATTGCTTCCTTTGGCTTAAGAGCTTTAACTTCGTTTTCAAGTGTTTTCATACGTTCCTGCAACCATGTAATTGTATCATTCAGTTGCTTGTTAATATTGTTGGCTTCAACTAGTGCATTATTAGCTTTACACAATTCATAATGAAGCTTTTCTTCGTTTGTAGAACCAATGTTCTTGTTGCTAGCCCCAAAAGAGGGACTACCGCCTCTTATAGGAGAATACGATACTTTCTTACTCCTCTGGAAGGGATGTATAGTATTATTTTCTGATTCGCTCAGTTGAGCTTGTTTATTCACCAACATATCTTGGGATTGGTTTAAATAATTGTAGTATAGCAATGGCAGGTCTCCCCCAGAATCCACGAGACCGACCTCCGAAGAGGGTGGATTTACCTGATTAACAGGTGTACCACCTGGGGTATCATTTTCCATATTCGTTGCGCTCATTGCTCATTTATAGTGTACTGCACTCGCATCTAGTATTTAGCCGACGTATTCACATCGTTGCCCGGGTGTTACCACTTGGAGGTATACTAGACACATTTGGTGGTTTCTACATAGTTGCAGCGTTGGAATATAGACCACGAGATACATGGCTATAGACGGTCAACACCTACCCTATTGAGACGCACCCAACACCCAATGCATAAAACTAATAACATTCATATTCAACGCGATCATGCGAACCAGTTATATTCCTCAAAAATGGAAAATATCTTTGATCACAATGATACATAAGCCTGGAAAAAATGAAACGCAGATCTCATCATATCGCCCAATAAGCATGCTGCCCACAATATCAAAGCTATTTGAAAAAATGTTACTAACAAAATTGTAACCAATATTGGAAGAACGGCGCGTTATACCAGACCATCAATTTGGGTTCCGAAACCAACATGGTGCCACAGAGCAAATTCACAGAATTGTAAACGCAATCAAAATCACCTTCGAGGAAAAGAAATATTGTTCTGCTGCTTTCTTGGATATAGCACAAGCATTTGATAAAGTTTGGCACGATGGGCTAATATACAAAATTAAAGAGCTTCTACCGAAGAAATTTCACTCAATTTTGGGAAACTACCTTATTCAAAGGCAATACATTGTCAAACAAAATAGCGCAACTACTTGCTTAAATGATATTAATGCAGGTGTCCCGCAAGGCAGCGTTCTAGGGCCAATATTATACTTGTTGTACACAGCCTATTTAAAAATATAAAATATTTTGTAATTATTTATTTTACAACAATTTAGTACAATTCTATATGAAGAGTCTCAGAGACTCGTCTATAAGTTAATGTTAAGAAAACTCACTATCATTGTGAAGGTTAAAAGAAGTATTTTAGAAAATTACCTTGAAGTTTTAAAGATAACAACAAAATTTATATTTTTAGATATTTATGTAATTGGGAAATGTCCAAAAGAGCTTAAAAATCTCAAAATTCGAAAAATATGTACAAATCAAAGAAATTAAATAACTTCATAAATGAACTTTTATAAATGATAATGGCAAGAATCTTTAATCATTTCAGGAATACCCTAAAATTAAATTTTTCAAATTATTTCAAACAATTATAGATTAAAAATTAAGTTTTCTAACATATGAAGAAATTTGTAAAGTAAAAAAATGAGCCGTTTATTTTGAAAGTGGGGCAAGTCCACATTTTGTTGAAACGAGAAAATGAAGGAATAGAGAAACAATAAATGCGAAAATATACGGGATTTTGAATTTTTTTATTTTTTGAACAAGTATTAGGGATTAATTTTTTTATTATTTTGACTATAAATTGTTTACCGTTAGAAAGATTATACTTTTATTAGTCTATTGTTATCATTAACTTAAATTTTTTGAAAAATGGACTTGCACCACTTTCAAAATGAACGGCTCAAATATCAATAACTTTACGAAGATAAAGAATTAGAAAACAAAATAAAGTAACTAAATTTGACCAATTTCAACAAATCTAAGAAATTGAATTTTTTGATTATGCTAAATTGCATGAAACCTCAAACATTTTAGAAAAGCCAAGAAAATAAGTACATATTTCAATTATTTTTCAATTTCACTAAATATAAAAATTAAGAATTTAAAACATAAAATTTTGATTGTAAGAATTTTAAATATTTCTTCTCTATTTAAAGTTTCCAAATTTTAAAAATTTATGATATGGAAGAATTATTTTAGGAAATGATATGAAATTTGAAGGGTACCATGCAATTTAAAAATAACAAATAATTGTATAAAATAATACTAAAGTGGTTAAACTGCAATACACCTACATTGTTTTGTTAATATCCAGAAAAATAAATTTCTATTTTCCAATTAAGAATTTAGAACCATTACTTAAATTTAATATTTTAATAATATCAGGAAGACTGCTAGATAGTTTTTTAGATGTTAGCTTTAATATTTCAATTAAAACTGAATAATTCAATTGTTTAAGCCAAATTTGAATTTTTAAATTTGAAAATTCAAACATATTTAATGACAGGATATTAATAAATTTGAAGAGTTACAACCAATTTTAGTTTTATATATTCAATGTTTCAGTATTTTTTGGCATATATTTATAGAATTATAAAACGTCCAAAAAACTTCAAAATTTCTTAATTTTGAAAAATTTATACAGATCTAAAAAATTAAGTAATTTCAGAAAAGATAAATTGCAAGTAACTTCAAGCATTTCAGGAAGACTAATAAAATCAAAATTTCAAATATTTTCAAATTTCATGATATGTAAAAATTAGGTATTTTAACATATGAAGTAATTTTCAAATAAAAAACGGATCAAAAATTTTACGAAATTAAAAAATTAGAAAATTAAAGAATTTTCGAAAAAGGGGAACAGTTAAAAACATTAAATTAAAATAATAATGTTTCAAAATTTGCGAGAATTAGGCTGTTTTTAACCCAATGGAAAATTTAAAATTTTAAAATAGAAATTTAATAAATATTAAGGATTTAAAAAATTTCAGAATTTTTTGATTATAATCTTTTTAAATATTTCAGTATTTAAATCTTCAAAATTTTAAAATTATATGGGTTGGATTGCAATTTTCTAGAAAATTAGATCTTAATTTAAAGAACTCCGCAAAATCTAAATTTAAAAAATGTATAGAATTAAAAAGATTCCAAGAGGTTTAAAATTTCAAAGATTTTTAGTAAATCAGATTACAAATTGACGAATCCCAAGAATTCAAAAATAACAAATAGCTAATTGTATTATTGCCCCGGTGGCACAGTGGTTAGCATTCTTGCTTTAAGCTCCGGAGGTTCCGGGTTCGATTCCCGGCGGGTGATGAAAAAATCACGGCTGGCTAATGTAGGTATGGATCAATGAATTAATCAATCATTATCCATTATACAAATGATTACGAAACTTTACTATGAAGCGGCCAAGTCCCTCTATGGGATGTAGCGCCAGCGAAAAAAAAAAAAAATTGTATTATACCGGGTGAGATTTTTAGTATTTAGTATTTATTTATTTATTATCATGTATAGCCTACAGTGATTACAATCGGTTATACAAACATGTTAAAAAAAATTATAAAAATAATTTGTAAAAATGAAATACAATACAAAAGGAATAAAAGATAGATAGAAAACGCCGACTATTTAGTTATTATTACATAAAAATTTAAATAAAGCTTTCTTAAGCGACTCTCTCAAATGCCCTCAAAAGTGGTTCCGAAAGACCGTAATTAGTTGATACCTGGTTAATGAGTAACAGTCCATCGCGTGGGCGCATTTGACGTACCGGAGCGTAAAGATTTAAGCGTGAAAGCAGCTCAGTACAATCGATTTGAGAACTGAAAATATCGCAAATGAACAATGCCGATGCTACTACCCGTCGACAATCTAATCGGTGCAGATTCAATAGGTTACAGCGATCTTGGTAGGGAGGAAGAACATATTCCACAGACCGTGTAGACGGTAGACAACGAAGTGTATACAAAACAAACTGCTTCTGAACACTTTCTATTCTATCCGAGTGACAGTGGTAAGATGGTGACCACACCGGCGATGCATATTCTAAAATAGAACGAACAAAAGAACCGTACAGTGATGTTAGAGTAATCGGGTCGATGAAGTTCTTACAGTTCCGCTTAATAAAACCCAACATAATGTATGCCTTATTAATAATGGTGTTAATATGTCTAGTAAAGGTGGCATCAGCTGAAAAAATTATATCCAGATCAGATATAAACTCCACTCTGACTACATCCTCACCATACAGACGATAACGATGGGACAGACGTGACCGGGTACGATAAAATGAAAGACTCTTACACTTACTCACGTTGAGTCCCAATCTATTGCGAATAGACCAACTGCAAAATTTGTCCAAATCATCTTGCAGCTTTACGCAATCGGACACGCTGTTGACCCGGGCGAAAATTTTCATATATCATCGCAAACAGGAGGCAGCTGGCAAACTCAAAGCTGTCAACAATATCGTTGATAAATAATATAAATAATAAAGGGCCAATATGACTTCCTTGAGGTACGCCACATGTCACGCGAAATAGCCGTGAACTAGAATCCAAAATCCTAACGGATTGCCAACGGTCGGAAAGGTAAGACTGCAACCATTCAATTGGAATGCACTGACAATTTAATTTCTTTAATTTAGAGATCAGGAGCGAGTGGTCAATCTTATCGAAAGCTTTCGCAAAATCAGTATAAATAACATCCAGTTGCTGCCTGGAGTTTAAACTGCTAAATAATTTGCCACAAAAAGAAACCAGATTAGTCACTGTGGATCTGCCTGGATAAAACCCATGCTGAGCAGAAGAAATTAATGATTTGGTATGGAAAACCAAGACCTTGTGAACCATAGATTCAAATAGTTTGGGTATAACGGGAAGAATGGAAATCCCCCGATAATTACTTACTTCGTTTCTTCTACCCGCCTTGAAAATGGGATGGAGGCATGCAATTTTCCAAGGCTCAGGAAAAAATTCAATACGTAAACTTTCATTAAACATGAAGGTAATTGGGCGGGACAAACTCTCGGCACAATGCTTACTAAGGATCGGCGGAATGCCGTCGTGACCAGCGCCCTTTTTAATATCAAGATTAAGCAAGCAATCGCAAACTTCTTGCTCAGTAAATTTAAAATAATTAAATTCCACGAAACTGTTAGCGCATAAAGGAATGGTAGGGGACATCGTGGCTGGTTCGTATACTGAGGCAAAATAGCTAGCAAACAAATTACAGATCTCCGCGGTCAACCCGGACGCGACGGACGCGACGGAGTTCTGGTAAGACATAGGAGTAGGGAAACCAACCACTTTTCTCTTACTATTCATAAAACTCCAGAACTCCTTTTTAACTTGATACACTCAAATATCTCGGAAAATAAGCACTCTACGAAAAAAATGGTAGAGATCAAAATTTAATTATTCCTCGGGGGAAATACATTAATGTTAAAATTGGTACCCCACCCCTCCTTGTAGGTGGGGCGGGGGGTAACTTTGTAACTAAAATAGGAACCCCTATTTTTTTATTGCAGATTCGGATTCTACGGCTAAAAATACGTAGGATTTGACTGAAACTTTTTTTCGTTTCATGATAGATGGCGCTATAATTGACGTTATTTAATTTTATTTGATTTCTCCTACTGAGAACCTATGCAAACGATTCTGCAATACGTCTGCAATAAAAATACCATAGCTTCGTTGTAAATACTCGAAGTTAGTCTTAAACAATTTGTGTATATTTTTAATACAACGCCACACAAACTTGAATAAAATTGATATAAATAAAAATCTTTTTGAAACTAATAATTTTTATTTAGTTAGCTTAATTATCTTTATTCAATAAAAAAAATTTGTTAATTTTAATTCTAGGAAAAATTATAGATGATTTAATTGTATAGAAAATTATTTGTACACACAAATTTGTATTCATAACTATTTGTGCACATTAAAAATTAAGATAAAACAATAGTAAATTAATTAAAATTAATTTTTTTTTTTTTGCTAATTAAATAGTGATTTAGTCAATTAAGATGTATATGCCCTTATTTAGATTTTATTACTTCTCTTTGATATCTCGCAAGTGGTCCAGATTTGTCGATAAAATCTCATGGAACCTTATCGCTTATGGTTTAATTAGCAGCCTTCTATAAATGTTTGGTCTTACTATATCGTGACTATGATCTTTCGCTTTCATTTAAATCCTCGCAAGTTTAAATCGGAACTCTACCTTGGTCGTGGTTACTACATAATTATATTCCAAAAATTTGTATTGAATATCGTCAATTACAGCGCCATCTATCATGAATCGAAAAAAATATTTCAGTCAAATCCTACGTATTTTTAACCGTATAATCCGAATCTGCAATAAAAAATAGGGGTTCCTATCATAGTTACAAAGTTACCCCCCGCCACACCTACAAGGAGGGGGTCGGGGTACTAATTTTAACACTAATGTATTTCCCCCGAGGAATAATTAAATTTTGATCTCTACCATTTTTTTAGTAGAGTGCTTATTTTCCGAGATATTTGAGTGTATTAAGTTAAAAAACTCACCCGGTATAATTAAAAGAAACTTTTATGCCCGGTTCCAGAATAAAACATCAATTCGCCAGTTAAATAATATTTCCTCTCTTTTTTCTTTTATGAAATTGCAATTTGTTTCATAATTCAAAATCAATGCTATCTGATTATATTTCTTTTTTACATGAACATTTTAAAGGGAGAATTAAATTTTTATTTGACCGATATTGAAAAGTCAAATATTTAATTCTCCGTTTAAAATTCTAATGTAAAAAAGAATTATGATCCAGATAGCATTGATTTTGAATTATGAAACAAATTGCAATTTCATAAAAGAAAAAAGAGAGGAAATATTATTTAACTGGCGAATTGATGTTTTATTCTGGAACCGGGCATTAGTATTTCAAGAACCCCCAGAAAAGCAAAAATTTCATATAATTTTCATTTTTCTTTAAATTTAGAAAATAAAACAATTTAGAAAGTTTTTTTAAAGTCATTTTATAAATTTTAAATGTTTCAGTATTTAATAATACCAATTTAATTTTTTTTTAATATATAGAATTGTTTAAAAAAATTACATTTAAATTTAAAGTATTCCAAAAAAACATTCTTTCTTTACAGATCTGATTTTTTTTTTTGGTTACCTTTATTTTACAATCTATCTCAATATGAGAACGAGTAAATTTTATAGAGCAGTAGTTTATTTTGAATCGATAAACTTGATTTTCGTCCTATCAGCCAATACATTTTTGTAAGTTTTATTGCCAATTGCTTTCCTTTTGTCCGTATAAGTTTACATACTAGTCTTTTGTCGAGGTGAATACCTAAATATTTTACTTCTACAGTTCAAGTTATATGGTTATTTATTTTTATTGGTGTACATGTATCTCTTCGTATTGTGATGGTTACATGATTAGATTTAGCATTATTTACTTTAATTCGTCATCTTTTCATCCATACTTGGATTCTGTTGATGTTCTCCGGCAAAACTTCTTTTTTATTGGGGTCTTGTTAAGATGTGTACCGCCGTGTCGTCTACAAACATTGTGACAGTTAATTGATTGCTTTTAGGTATATCTGCGGAATATAGCAGATATATTATCGGACCAATCACGTTCTCTGTGGTACCCCAGATTTAATTGGGCGGACATTTGTACAGCTATAAGAACATTTGCGATAAATCGTAAAGAACTTCAAATATTTCAGGAATTTCCAGAGAACGAAATTTCGATTATTTTCAAATTTCAATATTATGAATTTTAGTACTTAACTAAATTAGAAATTAAAATAGTATCAATAATTTTACGAAATTAAAAAATGAGAAAATTTGATAATTTTCAAAAATAAGAAAATTTAAAACAGAAATTTAAATATTTTTAAAAAATTTACAAGAGTTAGACTTTTTCAACCCTATAAATATTAATGAAATGCGCAACTTTAGAAATTTATTAAATTTTTAGCATTTCCATATTATTCAGAATTTCCAGTTTGTAAGAATTTTAAATAATTCGGTATACGAATCTTCAAAATTATACAATTATGAATTGAAATGAATTTTTTTTGGACATTCGACCTCAATTTAAAGAAACTAAGAAAATCAAGTTTTTAAAAAATATATAAAATTTAAAATTTGAACGCTGAAAAATTAAAAAAAATTAAGAATTTATTTTAATACTTGTATTAAATAATAATTATTAAGATGGTTAATTTGCAAAATACATCAAGGTAAATCAAGAAAGTCCTAATTTCAATTATTTTTCAATTTCATGAAATTTGGAAATTATTAATTTAAAATATAATATCAATTTTAAAAAATATTAAACATTTTATAAAATTAAATAAACAGCAAATTAAAGAGTTTTCAAAAGTAAAATAATTTAAAAATATTTAAAATTTAAATAATTTTAGATATTTAAAATATGATTGAGTATTTTCTATTAAAACATTTTATTTTTGAAAATACAAATAATTTTAATGAAATAAGCAGTTTAATAAACTTTAAGTAATTTTAGAGGCTTTTGATTGTAAAAATTTTAAACATTTCAGTATTTAAAATTTTATAATTTTGAAATTTATGAAATTTACCATTTTTTTAGGAAATGAGATCCCAATATGAAGGATGTTAATTAAAGTAAGATTTTACAGAGAATTTTTGAAAGAAACTTCAAGTATTTCAGGAATATTCAGAAAATCAAAATTTCAAATATTTTTCAATTTCATAAAATTAAGAAATTAAAAATGTCATCATATGAATAAATCGCATGTAATGTATTTATTCAAAAACTTCTAAATTTCGAAATAGAAACAATTTTAATGAAATAATTATCTTTTGGGATTTAATACATTTTAAGGATTTTAAGAATTTTCGGAATTTTTTCAATATAAGAATTATAAATGTTTCAATATTTAAAACTTTAAAATTTCAAAAAAATTTGGAATATGCATAATGTAGGTATTCTGTGTAAATTAGATAGTAATTTAAAGAATACGAGAGCTTAAAAATTTGCAAATTTGATGAATTAGTACAAATATTAGAAATTAAATAATTTCTATAATGTTAAATTGCAAGAAACATCAAAGGCAAAAAAATCAAAATTACACTTTATTCCATTTTTCTGAAATTTAAAAATAAGGAATTGTAACATTGAAGAAACTGATAATGATGGTGATGATGTGGACTGTATGGTGATGATTTTGATTAGTTTAGGTTGATAATTTGTTGATGATTTTAACACATCGGATATGATCCGGATTATTCGATATAATCACTGGTGGTTGTAATTTGATTTTTTAAATAAAAAAAGCGATAATTCACTTGTATTAATAACAACTTTATTTATAACTATGATAACTTTCATTAAATTATAACAATTTTATTTGATAAATTTTATAATTTCACTTATTTTATTCTGATAATTTGTTCTGGTATCTATGAAGATTGCACAACCATTGATTTTTCCACAACCTTTTTTTCCGTATCCAACCACTAAAACCATAAACTACAACTACATTTTCATTCGTACCATTATCCAAAACACGGTGGCATTGCCTGATTGGTTACGCGTAAGTATTGGTAAAGCACCGGTTAATTTGAATGGAAAATATTAAATGATAAGAAATGGTATAAATTAGTTGAGATTCAAACCGTTGCTCAATTTCATTTACATTAACTTATAACTAGATGTCAGTTTGAACAATTAAATGAATTTGAAATAAATGTCAAATTTATACAAAACAAACAAAAACATAACCAAATTATAAATGAGATAATTATAAAATGAAAAAATAAGTGGATAATTAGGTATTATAAAATTCAATTTGTTTTTCTTAAAATATTCTATTTGCTTTTAGATGAAGCCGCAACAACATAATGAATAAAAAAATTACAATTTTTAAAAAATTAGGTTGTATCCGACTACTTAACCATACATATAGATCACCAAATCAATCATGTACATTTTACAAAGATTTTCCGTTATTTTCAGCAAGATGTCACGGGTTTTCCTAAATTTGGAGACTACTTCCCCAATATCACATTTAGTCATAACAATATAAAGCTTCTACTCTAAATTCGCCCAATCACAGACTCAAAATTCATTTTAGATTATTTAGAACTGAAATGTGTTTAGCAATTAAAATCGCATTCGCCAATTTTACGACCTTTATTAGATCCAGTTATACAAAATCTTTGACAATTCTTAATTCAGGGAGCATTCACTATGTTTAAAATTTCTTTTCTCAGAAGTTGTACCATTTGTTCAGATCAAAACAATACTCAGTGCTTTATTTAGGCTAGACGGAGCTTTGGAAACCAGTTCAACATGTGTTTTTTTACTATTTTTTGTTAAAATAACTCTCAAGCATTGCTTCAATCGAATATGTATTTTGTGAACACGGTATACGGAAAAAAACTGTTTATGAATTAATATTTCATTACTTCATAACATGTGTTACGTTTGGGCTAGTTGAGAGGGTCATTACAAGTCACAACAGTCAGTATTCTAGACAGTTGTTTTTGACCAAAAAGGTGCATTTATGGTAAACAAGGCACAATTTTAATGCGAATTATGAAAATCTGTAAATAAGTCTTGTATAAATTCATCCAGGAATTTAAAAAGTCGTTTAATCGTATATACAGAAAATTTTACTGCATACTATATTGCTGTCAGTTGTAACTGAATCGTACTGTCTATTGTTCGATAACACCGCACACGTCCAGTTTATCGATTCAATAATCAATTTAAGGCAAATCGTTAGATTTATCGCACAATCATTCGTAGCGTGTGTGGCCCCTTTCATCGTTTGTCTGCAGAGTTTATGTGATAAACGTAGGATAATTATTAATATTAAACCAAACCTTGCATTTACGCAGGATAACACATTCCTTTCTAACACATACCATTACAAATAAAAGACGAATGTTGTTGGTTTTCGGGTTGTCGGTAATGATTTTTGTTGCTTATATGAAGAGTTATTTTGAGGATCAGATTCATTGTAAACTAAATTAGATACATTTTTA
This sequence comes from Tipula helvola, assembly GCA_963556165.1. Taxonomy (NCBI): domain Eukaryota; kingdom Metazoa; phylum Arthropoda; class Insecta; order Diptera; family Tipulidae; genus Tipula; species Tipula helvola. Next base: position 71,647,226 of record OY744481.1, read on the forward strand.
TACAATATTATAAATTTTATGAACTCAGGTCTACCATCAGGTAGCTACGATCAAACAACAAAAATACAATTCGAACTTTATAGGTTAACTACAATAAATTTTCAAAATTTCTAAAATATTAGTGTGTTTCAAAACACACAAAGAGAGTTTCCTTGAGTTTTTGGCGAATATAATAATTTGCTAAATCAGTACGGTCTTACTTATACTTAAGGTATAAAGCTCGAGTTGTATTTGGTCGTAGTTTGGTCGTAGCTACCTGATGAGTAGACCAAACTTTTCCAGTTCCAGGAACTATCCATAAAAATAGACCTTAGCGAAAAAATCAAACTTTTCAACCGGCCGTACTATTTGTTGGAGATTCATTAAATAAGAAAATTGTTTTGGTTGTAATTTCAAGGTTAATTACTAATATCTTCGATATCAAAGTAACAGTTATATTGTCTTTTTTAGATAACGTGCAGAAAATTTGGAACAATGAAATGTTTTTTAAATCATTTTACAGCTCATTACAAAAATAACTGTGAAGGTTTATTATTAAATCTCAGATGTGACAATAGTGTGAAATGTACTCATACAGGAGTATTTGTTACTGAAATGCCTACGCTTAATAGTATTGACTCACTTAATTTTATTTCGGACAATTTAACGAAAAGAAAACTCACGGCGCGAAATTATTCAGAACATCCAAGTGTCTTGGATGAGAGTCATGAAATTTTTCTCAATAGACATTTACAAATTTTGATTTCAGAAATGTATAAAAATACTGGAATATGTCGTTCAGATGCGCGAAGTACATTCCTGAATTTTTCTTTAAATACAATAACAAAGTTTTAAATCATTTGTTATTGTAGAATTTACGAATAATGTTGAAAATCAAAAATTAGTTGATCTTTTAGAAAAATCACTGATGGAATATGTTAAAAATTCAACAGAATATAAAAGGCAAAAAAATATTGTCAAATAATAAGTAATTTCAGTGTTCCATTAATCCCTTTGTTATATTGGTACATAACCAATTCCAGTTCTATATTCGTTACAATTAAAAAATTGTTAGTAGGTCATTATAGTTCTTAAATAACCAATAATAGAATACATGAAGCTCAATTTTTATAAAATAGTATTTTTCGGGAATTTTTTAGCTAACAAACTTAAAATGAGTCTGCGAGACTCATCCTATACTGATTAGGGTTAAAGCTAGCAATTTGAAACATTTTCGACTTTCTCTTGATTTTAAATGTATGAAAGCTTCATACTCATTGCTAAAAGAAAAACAAAGTAACTTGAGAGTGTTAAATTGTTTAAATTTAGTTATTTCCACCACGCGTTGCTGTTAAAATAAATTACCCGTAGGAATGTCTCAATCTGTATAATAATGAGCTTAATCTTATGTTCCACATCAAATAAAAGCTTAAACACTTATATACAGAAATTTTCACATGTATGAAATATCTGCGATATTCATCTGGTGGTGCTAAGCAAATAAAATGAAAACAAAAAACAAAAAAGCTCATGAAAAACTTTTTTTTTTAAGAGTGCGATATGAGAGATTTGTTTTTTTGCTGATTATTAATATATGCGAGACACGTGACATTTCGCAAATCTTAATAAATTTATTTATTTAACTAAATAGACTATAACTCATGCTTTAAAAAAAAAAATGTTTCGATTACAATTTTTGGTACGCGTTTTATTAAAAGGAAATATATTTTAAAACCGGGACCGTTTTAATACTCTTATATCTGTGCTATATGTCTAATCGTATATAATAATCTTTAAATTGTAACTTATTTTTATGTCGTTTATTTCATTTTCGACATTATATTGGGAGACGTAGGGTAACAATAAAATTTCGAATTTGTGTTAGGAGATATGTTAAAATCAATAAGTATAACACAATTGCGATATAAATTTTAAAAATATAGCAAGAAAACCTAACAGATGTCATATACTCGTATGTGTATTAAAGTGAACATTTCATCAATATAATTGGATTTACAATGCATGTTGTTGTATGTACAATATAATATAATATTTTCTAAATTACTTAGTTCTATCATAATTACAAAGAGGAAGATTTTGAACAGAGATAAAACCAGTTGATGATATCGAAGTGAGAGCCAACTAGTGAAAAAGGACAGACGAAATGAGTTTTTGAAGTGACATTCAAAATTAAAAATATTGTATCACAGTTAGCAAATTAAAAATTCAAACCGCACAATAAGTAGATATACCTAATACTAAACCAAATTTAGAAATTTTCAACACATCACAAATATTTCACAATGAGTTTTTAGTATACACCGAATTTGGTGATGATATTATCCTGCATACCTAAAACAACAGGTCTAAATCATATAAATCAATATGACATAACATTCATATACGCACATGTAGAACTACATAATGCCTATGATTACAGGAGAACCTCGTATTACATGTTCCTATTGATCAGGTTAATTTATAGAAAACAAATTACAAACAAATGCACCACAGTGTTATTCAAGTTATTTAAAATTATCGAGTTAAATAACTCGAAGAGATTAAGTTTTCGGCGTGTTATCTTGCATGTTCTTTTTTATTTGGTCTTAGGAATAACTTCGAACGACCTGCGGCCATTTACGTACCATTAGAACAGCTAAAATTCTTTTCTGCATTGTTGGCTTTTGCTTTTGGAGCAATTTACGAGGTTAAATTTGCCTAATGCGTACTAGTGTAGTCGGATTTTGTATTTTATGTTCTAGCATTTAATATAGGGGATAGGAAGCAATATGCAGTCGTGATCTGGAACAGTCAGGAAAATGTTTATCATTATTCACGACGCATATGAATACACAACACAGTGAATCACTTTTTTCTCGCAAATATGTACAATTGAAAAAGTTTTGAAGAATTTAACAACTTTGCTCTTGATAGTCTGATACTACCAGCTTGAAACCGTTTCTCATTCAGCAATATGACTTTAAAAAAACATTGAAAAACATTCTGACCCCTTCCGAGTAGTTGCTGAATACAAATTTCCTCTATCCACATTGAAACGCCAAATTGAAAAACCAAGTTTAAACGGCGTTAACCGATGCCTCAATGTCCGCCGAAGGCCGAACTCAATCTAGACCTAAAAATCTTTAATTGGTTGATGATTGTCATTGTGTATTGCGCACGCAATCGAAATTTATCATAAAAAATCACAACGCCAACGAGAATAGCACTAATAACAGGGATTCAATACCCTAAATCTAGCCTACCAGAGATAGATAAGAGAAAGAGGATTTTCATCCACTTCGAATCTATTGAATTAAGTGTGGCGGAATTATCTCTCTAAGTAGCCATGCACTACCTTCCGACCAACAACTTGCGAGTTACAAATGTCGAGATAACTTCCCTCCATCACATAATAAAGTGAAAATAAACGCATTCATTTAAACGTAAACGTTAAGGTGGCTAGGATACGATCTTCGCTCTTACACTGTGACCAATAACCAGACAAGACTTTACGATGTTTGCCTGTATTCTCGTATTATGCAAATATTTGCGTCTGGATAAAAACACAAAAAACTAAAATTTCTATCTCACAAAATAATTTTTGTATTGATTATGATTTACATGTTCATGCAATTATAATGCAGTTATCTGTAAATTACTGTTTTATTTCGTTTTGGTTATTGTCATAATATGGTAAGAGAATGAGAATTTACAAACATACTCGTACGTACATTCGAACATTTATAATTATATGGTTTTCGTTGATTTTTATTTTATATTTTTATAGTGTTATAAACAATATAATAACAATATAAAAATGTTGTCTATTTGTCGGTCTATTTATTGATTTTTTAAATAAAATACGAGAAATATTGAATTATTATTTATTTATTTATATTTTTTAATAATGTATAGCTATATAGCTAGTTTTTATTTCTCTAGTTTGATTTCAAATTTTTAATTTATTTTTACTGTGGAAAATACAATTATAAATAAATTGGTATTTGCGTATAAATAAATGTATTATTATTATTATTTATATTATAATAATAATGTGATTATTAGTAAGAGTATAGTTGTTTATAAATTATTTGAATATTAAAATTATTTGTATTTAAAGTTTTCCAATTTTTTTTTTATTATACCTAATTGGAATTGCAAGTACATACTGGTTTTTCAATAGACTTTTCGTTTAGTTTTGTTTATTAAAGACGGTGCCGTAACTTAAATTGATCAGTTCAAAATTGTACCTCCAAATAGTCTCATTTATAATTTAAATGGAATAATCTAGATGTTGTTTACGAACCTTATTATCTTAATTGTTTAATTTAACGTTTTAACGTAAAATGTGTATATAGAAAAATGCTAGAATCTGGAATCAAACTTCTTAAGGTGTAACCATAATAGAATAGAATTTTAACTTTTTCTAAATATAAAAGCGCCTAACTAAAGCTTTGCAATATTTGCAATATTTTCAGCTAAAATAATATTTTGTACCTATACCAAACTTTTAACAAATATGACATGAAGCTTATCCACAAAACTAATTGGTATTTGAACTTTTAACAGAATTGACAATAGGAACATTTAGAATTTTGGCAAGAATCACGAATTATATCGTTTAATTTAAATTTTGTATGTACGTGAACACGTACGTGAAATTTATTTTTTATTTTATTAATCTGAATTTACTATAATTTATATAATAATGATCTTGTCTTACAAATTAATAATTAAATTTAATAATAAGACTAGCGATAAAAACAAATATTTTAATTAATAATGTAATATAAATATAAAAGGTTCATTTAAGTTAAAAGTACAATGACCAAGACAACAGATAATTAATTAGGAACATTTTTAAATGCCTCATCAGAGAAAATATATCAATAAAAATTTGATTGCGTTAGGTGCAAGCATTCGATTATAAAAATTATTTCAAAATATTATTAAAAATCAAGCATTATTTAAAAATGTATCGCAGGCTCAGCTATAAAGATTTTTTTTTGTGTTATTTACTTATAGCACAGAGAAGAATATCAGAGGCTTCATACAGAACAAGGAAATGTCCAGAATCAAAAGTGCCAATTTTCTGTTAAACTATATTTTATAAGATTCTACTGGAACCCAGCTATTCTCTTTTAGTTGAAAGTAATGCCATCTTTTTTTATCTAGCAAAACCAACACAATCAAGCTTTTTAAGACTGCAACAAAATGTTCCATCGTATCAAACATATATTATATTTTTGTTATCTTTTCTAAACAACTTTTCAGTATTTAAAATCTAAAAATTTTTTCAAGTGAATTAAAAATTATTTAATTATGTAATATTACAACTATGTAAAATATACAAACTTATTATTAGGAAATTATAATTAATTATTTGCAATTATTAAAATCAAACAGTTTTTGTTGCTTTCCTTTTTTGCGTTACTGCATTAATTATAGTTATAAAAACCAAATAGGGTTTTTGTTAACAACCAGAAGCTAAAGTTACCTGAAACAACACAAAAATCTTATTATAGTTTAACTAATATTTAAATTTATATAATTACTTACTTGCTAATAATACACACCAAACTGGTAATCCAAAATAGCTGAATACGTTGACGTTGTTTGGTCAAATATTTTCCTAATCTGAAAAAAATACACAATCTTATTAATTTAAATGCAATGAAAATTTGTTAATTAACTTATCTTAATTCACTTGCACTTTGAATATTTTATTACACGTAATTAAATCCTGAAATTAATTAAAATTAGTAAATTTATTTTAAAGTTTAATTATTATTGTTATTATTACTTACTTTGACATTTTGTTTATATACGTATAATCATGACGTTCGATCAGCTATTCCAAAGATTATTAAACTTTTAGTACTTAAGTATAAATTTGGATGCGCACAGTAGAATTTTTTATTTATTTTATTCAATTACCGACAAACAGAAGCTTAACTTCCAATTACATGTCGGTATAGATCACAACAACGTTAATACATCAATATATAATTACAAATACTGTTTTTTTTTTTTATATAAGAAAAAATACATAATTAAATTAAAAAAATAAAATAAAAAGAATAATAAATATATTTTTAAATTACCATTCTTTTTTTCTTTCTTCTTCCCCCCCCCCCCCCCCCCCCCCTTCTCCTTTTTCTTTTTTCCATTATTAGACATAGTACTAAACAAACTGAATAATAAAATAATAATGAGACTAGACTGAGTACTAAAACTACTGAATTTGAAATTTGATTTACAAATTTGACCAAAGAACCAGCAAAAAGATCTTGACTATTGAAATATAAATTATGATGCGCCTGCAGTCGTATAATGGGAGAATTGTTGCGGTAATTCGATCTGTATGGAAATAACTTAAATGTTAGAGGGAAACGCGTATCATACGGATTGTTGTTTAGCTTGAGTGCACTCCTCAGGTCACTATCAATCACAAAATTCAATAGTTTGAACAATAAAATCTCATCCGCTAAAATCCGTCTCTTCGCAATTGACATCAATCCATATCTGACAAGTCTACATGAGTAATCTTCCTTACCAGAGTGGAATTTATGATTCAAAAATCTAGTAAACTTACGTTGTACACGTTCTAAAGCATCCACATGAATTGAATAGATTGGATTCCAGATCGGTGTTAGATATTCAAGAATACTTCTTACGTAAGCCCCATAAATAACAAAGTGAGATCTGATGCTGGTAAAGTTAACAAGAGTTCTAGTGGCAAACCCAAGCATGCTGTACGCCTTTTTAATTATGTTTTGAATATGCAACCTAAACTCAACATTTTCATCAATCATTATTCCCAAATCAACTACACAGGACCTTACATCAGTACGTTATTAATAGAATAAGTAAAATCTCGATATTCATTTCGAGCCTTTATTTTAAGAACACAACATTTTACAATATTGAGCTCCATATCATTGCCCTTGCACCAGGAATATAGATTGTTAAGATCCAGCTGAAGTGAAACACAGTCACGCATGAACCTAATAGAACTGACAATTTTCAAATCATCAGCGAACAATATGGACATATTTTGTGTAACAGCTGTTACATCATTTATAAATAAAATAAATAATAACGGGCCTAGAGTAGAACCCTGCGATACTCCAGAACTGGGGGAGACTGGATTCGAGCGGATACCATTTAACTCAACATATTGAGCTCTAACTGTTAAGTATGACTTAAACCAAAGTAGATTCGACCCTCCTACACCATATGCGTTAAGTTTATTCAGCAATTTCGAATGATTGACCTTATCAAACGCTTTGCTGAGATCAGTGTATATAACATCAACTCCATAACCTGCGTTTAAAGATTCAGTCACATATTCAGTAAACTGCAACAAATTGGTCAATGTTGAACGCCCACGGATGAAACCATGTTGATTTTTGGATATCATGCTCCTCGTATGAATCATTAATTTTTTGTGAATAATTTTCTCAAAAACCTTTACGCAGCAGTTTAATATCGAAGTCGGTCTGTAGTTAGATACATCTGTGGTGTCATCCTTTTTAAAAATTGGCACTATTTTAGCGACTTTCCAACGCTCAGGAAATATGCCTTCAATAAGCGAAAGATTGAAAATTAACGTAAGGGGTAAATAAATAGAACATGCCATATGCTTTATAAAACTGGGAGGAATGGAATCCGGTCCGCAGCCTTTATTGATGCAAATATCATCTAGTTCAACCAATGTTTCATTCTCTTCAATATATAAGTCAGTCAGTGTTACACTTTGAGAAGCGCAATCAATATTATTATTGTTCAAAACTGATCCCTGACAGCTATTATATACTGAATTAAAATATGTACTGAATTTCTCACATATATCCTTAGTACCGGAAGCAAACGAACTGTTAAGATGCACCCTAGCAGGAATAGCATTTATTTTTGTTGATCTCTTACAATAGGTCCAAAATAACTTGGGGTTTACACACATAGAGCTTTCAACCGATTTGATATAATTGAGGTAACATAACTTAATTTCTCTTTTCGCCTTGCATCTTGCTATTGAGAACATATTATAGTACTCACTATCATTATGTTTTTTATAAACCTTTCGAAAATATTGCTTAGCCAGTAGCAATTTTATCAATTTAGGTGAGTACCAGACAGGGTATAACTTATTGTGATAAGAGGAAAGCGGAACATGCCTCTTAATCACATTTTCAATAGAATTATAAAAAAAAGAAACAGCTTGATCCGTACTCATACTTCCCATTATTCCAGCCCAATCTATTCTCCAGATAGCGCTATTTATGACGTCATAATCACAGATACGAAAATCGTGCGTTCTAATAGAAGATTCATTCAAAATATGTGGTTTTTTTCAGTTAACAATTATCTCCAGAGGTGGATGGTATCTGTCAACCTTACTCAGAATATCAGTAGAAGGACTAACTGATATATTAAAAAATTCCAAGTTAGTAAGTATCAAATCCAAAAGGCGATTAGTACAATTACGAACATTGTTTAATTGAAAGAGCCCAGATAGATTCATTGAATCAGACAAGCATTCACTGCTTCCACTGAGAGAGCCCCCCGGAACATAAGAGTTACTGTTACTATCTACACTCCAGCTTATATTCGGTAGATTGAAGTCTCCAACGATCAAAAAACGAAACATAGATTTTTCATTGTTAATGATTCTGTTTAAATTATCAAAATAATTAACATATTTTTCATGGGTAGCTTCAGGATAGATATAAGGAACATTAATGTAAAGCTTCTTGTGATTGTTATTTTCGATACAGACCCAAATTTCCTCGGCAGATACCTCCCAACTCGTCATCCGGTATGACTTCAGGCCTTGTCTAACTGCGATCAAACACCCACCTCCATCCACTTTGTCCGGAAACAAGTCCAGGTTCCTGTCGCGCCCCGGCACAATATAACTAGATGTAAATAATTCATCATTTTAAATAGTGCTATTTAATCTAGCCTCAGTTAGGCAGATGATATCATAACAACACGCGACCTTAGATTAATAGGGTTGTAACTACACTACTTGTTGTTTTGAGATAATAACGGCCAAAGTTTTGAGAACACATTTTGTAAGGGTTATTGATTTTTTACTGTAGCGTTTTGAATGAGATGATCACCTGAGACAAAAACTATGAAATGTTATTAACCCTAATGTAATTAAATGTTTGCTTTTTTCATAATTTAAGATATTAAATTTCAGATACAACTTTGATGCCATTTGAAACCATTTAAAATAATTTAACAGAGTTCTAACTAGCCACATAGACCTTCGTTTTATAATTTTCGAAAGAATAATAACATTTTATGGTTGTATGTATTCGTAAATTTTTTATTAATTTTTCTTTACAAATTAAAATTAAATATCACAAGTTCATTTATTATATAAAAATTCAGGAATATCACATAAAAATTATGAAATATAAAAAAAATATAAAATAATAGCTATATAAAAATAAAATAAAAAAAAATATAATCTCAAAGCAAATAAAACAGTTTGTTTAGTCTTTCTTTTTATCAGTTTCCTTCTTAGTCCGGACCGGGAATAATTTGGACGGATGTTGAAGGCGCATTAATTTTCAAAATTGTCTTATAATAGTCGATGTCTTGCTGGGACATGTATTTAAACATGGATTTTAAATGTTCACATTTGGCGTGTGGTATTTCTCGATCAGAGTTTACGGTCCTTGGATCTACCAAAGCAAAACTATTGTTCATTGGTGTTTGTTTTCGCCTGGTACTTTTCATTAAAGGTCTTAAATTAACTTCGATGTACCTTTCAAGAACATAAGTAAGGTTGAATTGAATGGTAGGCATTTCTTGGGAATACTTAATCATTCGTACCGAGGCAAATGGCACTGCCTTGAAATTAAACATTTTGGAACTCGATGCATAATCTTTAAAATCATCCGGTTGCATCTGAAGAATTGTGTAGGGACGGCGACGGTTTATGTTTTTCAAGACTCTCAAGACGCCAATTGGAGAAAAAAACTCATTTCTTGATAATGTTTTCTCAATTTCACTGTGAGCGTGGTCTACTTCTTGTATTGCTGAATGCCCGGGAAGTGAGTAACGCATTTCGATTGACTCAATATTTGGATGTTGAGCTAAGAACCATTTAATAGCATAGGCCATATGAGAATTTTTGTTCTGTGGAACACACGAATCGCTCCACGTAATTAGTTTGTTAAAGTCGTTATTTTCAAAAATTCTTTCTAAAATTTTTATTAAGGCAGACGCAATATCGTTTCCAGACCGACCTCCCGTATACTCACTCCATACTGCACAATACACACTTTTGGAGGTTGAGAGATGGGCAGTTAAATTGTAAATATTCAACTTCGAATGGTAAAATACCTCGCCTATTTCCGATTTGGGACAGGTGATTACGTTTTCAAGGTCGAAACACAGAATCGGAATATCACTTTTTTTGTCGTTCTCTTTTAATATCCTCATTGCTTGCTTTAACGAAATATGTTCCGCATACTGGCCCTCTTTTAACTGATCCCTATTAGTTGTATACAGTTCACAAACTCCACAACGGTCCGATTTGGGTTTATGAAAATCTATGTTGAATTGTGTGTTGAATATATACCGGTAAAAGCTTTGCTTCACGTGTGATGTGTTTGCTTCATTACAAAGTGTGACGTAAAGATCGTACATTTTGGCAATATTTAAGTTACTTTCTAAATACCGTTTGTTAGTCTTCAATCGGCAGTAGTGTGATTCTACGGCAGGAAATGATGCTATATGATCTATTACCTTATCTCGCAAATTATCTGGTACCCTTTTGGTTTTTTCCTTGCCTCTAACGCTTTCCGATGCACTTCCAAGAATATGATTTTTTTTATTGTGTACCGTATACACTGGTTTTTGTGAAATGGCCAAAGTGGTCAAATAAAACTTTTTGCATACAGTTATGCGATCACTCCCGATATTAAAAAAATAGCGGAATGTAAATGCGCGCCTTGATTGTGAACCTTTCGTTGTTGCTCGTTTTTTTAATAATTTTTCGGAAGTTGCAGCAATAAAGTTATATTTGCTGTGCTGGTTCATTTTATAATATTCTTTAAAAATAGTTCCGCGCTCACTCTCACTCACAAACGTTGCACATTTATATTTGCAGGCAACTAGACAGTTTTTGGAATTTATTAATGATTTTGATGGCCTTGTTTTTCCTCTATAATTTATAAATTCTTCCCCCGCTTGGTATTTTCGTTTCCGTTGATTTACAATCCAATTTTTTTCGTCCCTTTTAACTTTCTTTGGCTTTGCCTGTAACGGTAAAATTATTAACATCCAACAAAACACTGTTTAGAAGTTTTACATACAACAAGATTTTGAAGGTCTGATTGATTTAATTCATTTCTATCACCTAACACTTCGTTATTATTTAATACTGTGCTATTATCCAAATAATTCACGTCTAAGTAATCTGCTTCTTGTATCACTTCGTGTAATTGAGCATTACCGTTACTATCAATTATATTAATTTCATCCAAATATTCTTATAATCGGCTGATTAATTGCCTCATTTAATTGATTATATTCCGACATATTAAGCTAGAATTGTCTTCAAATTATCAAAATTTATCATTAAATCACAGAAAAGGGTTCCGTAAATCAGGTTGGTTATCCTATGATTTAATAGAACAAGAATACTTTAAATAAATCGAGTGTAATTGGCTAAATTCTTAATTATAAATAATTTTAATTTAACAAAATACTTACACGAAACTGAAAATCAACCTTGCACGAACAATATCACAAATGAAATAAAATTGTAGATTTTACCGCCAAAATGTTTGACGTTTTCGAAAACGTTAATAAATAAAACCAATAAAATGGTTGTATGTGTGTATTTTACATTAACGAAGTTGTATCTAAAATATGTTTTATTACAATTTAATGAACAAGGTTCTAAGTGAAATTTTTTTAGTAGATAGAACTCAGTTTTACAATTAGGAACCAAAATTGCGTTAACATACACCTTTGTTATACTGATATTTCGTAAACCGAAAGAGATACGATAATTTAAACATTCGCAATCGAAAGGAAAGCTTTTGTTTAGTAAAACTGTATATAAATCTATTTTTTTTTAATTTTGTTAGTTACAACCTTATTAATCTAATGTCGCGAACACAGCATCAAGCTCCTTTTAAAATCATGCAGCTTGGTTCTAAGGCCATTCACATTCTGATAATAGATTAACATTTTCCAAAAAATGTATCTAAGGAAAAAACAAAAAAAAAAAAATGATTAGAAATAACAACAAACAAATATCAAAAAAAGAAAAAAGCAGAGGTTAATCTGATGATGTTTGAAACTGGTCCAGATTGTTCAAGGATGTTAATCGAATTATTCTCGAATCAGCCGTTCTTTTGACTAGCACGTTGTTGCTTTTAATCCAAACAAATTCAATTAGTTTTTCTTCCTTAAGTTGCTTGGCTTTTGAAAATAGTTTATAAAATCTGTTATAAAAAAATCCAAATTCCCACTATGTCTGGAGAAGCCTAGGTTAGTTACGATGATGTTGCGATTGAGTTTAATTTTTGTGGGTTTGACGGCATCTATAATTTTCTGCTTAACAGCTGAACTCACACATTCAACAATAATTGGGTTTATGGTATTCCTATCAGCTGTCCTCTTATGACCTATTCTATGAGCGTTCCTTATCTTATCAATGCAAGAAGGAATTTCAAGCGAGGATAGAATTTGGAGAACTATATCATAGACGACCTCATCCTTCGACTCAGGTACACCATGAAATACTAGGTGAGTACTACGTTGTTTACTTTCCAGCGATTCCAATCTATTGTTGATCGTTGTAAAATTTACTTTTAATTCGACGTTTTCGACTTCCAGCTTTTTTATTTGAAGACCCTGACTCTCCACAATAGTAGATAGTTTTAAGAAATGTTCAAATTTATTATTAATTGAATCAATAGATTTAATTAATTCTGCTTGCGAACAGCGAAGTGATTTTAAGTCTGCAGCAAATTCATCCATGGATTTTTTAATATCAGCAAAATCATCAGCCATTACACCAGCGTCTATAACAGAATTATTAGCATTTGATGATTATTTACACAGGTCAAAGCTCCAGCAGATTTTATTTCTGTTTATATCATCAAGGATAGCATTTGATAAATTGACACAAGGAGCATGATATGTCAAATTACAAGAGTAACACTTAACACCATCCCTATTTACCCTTATTATATCCCTATCACATACTTTACACAACATTATGTTACTAGAGTTAGTTTGTGCACAAGATAATTTACTATAAAAATCGCTCAGACAGACTGTATTCACAACTTAAATTGTAAATTTACACACATAGCACAATTATTGAATATGGACTTTAGATTTAATGGTAACAATTCTTAAATTGTAGCTTGGTGACAACTTAATTTAATATAGTAACGGTAGATAATTACATAAACTGTAATATTAGTGCACGGTTTTACTATATAACGTCATACAGATCACTTTAGTTATTATCAATACGTCTGCACTATTAAACACAGACTTATATAGAAAACAGATAGGTCGAATTTAACACTATTAATAACTAAGTCAATTAAATTGTATTATTATAAACTTGATACTATTGAATTGTAATAACCGGTACAAATTATAATAAATTGTAACCCTTTGAACAGTTTATTAGGTTTCACCTGAGTTCAGTAGAAATTTTACTAGATAATGGTTAATTTAGCACTTACGCAAACTGTAAACGTTTGATTAAACTCTTTTTTAATTTTTATTTAAAATTATAATATTTCTTTATTGTCTTTTAATTTACGGTATGCAATAACAATGACCTTACCAACACAATCAATATTATTATGCACTTCATCGTCTATATTATACAGAAGCCCAAGGATATAATTTTCAATTAATTATAAATGCTACCAATCAATCAGGTAAACGGTAGTAAAAACAAGCGAAGCTGCCAATAATCACAAAATTACACATATACATATTAAGTATAATTAGTATATTAACTGCATCACACAAATTACAATTAGTATATTAATGCATGTAAACATTGTTTTGTAGTATAAATTAGTGATGCATACTAACTTTCTTGTACTGTTCAATTTTTCCTTATCATCACTTCTTCACCAACCATTTTGTCAACCAGATCAAATTGTTAAGCTTAAATAAATTTATAACGAAGTTAAACCTAATAGTTTTTATATACCCATTTTGGAACCTATTGATTAAAGTTATTGCACCGTATGATCGATAATTAAATTTTGAATAGTATTTTAGAATCGCGTGCTTTTCAGTTTTGTTTTTAATCAATTACATAAATTTAATTTGAATATTTCGATCAATATTAGTCTGGTTGAAATAATCTTGCATTTCTTTTATGATAAGAACTAAAAATTTGAGTATTTGTATTTCTCGTACATAAAATCATATTTTTAGGAAACTTGGATTATTTTAAATTAATTTGACTTCTGTAAATATATTTTTTAATGATTTAATAGATAACTTATATAAATTTAATTTTTGTAACCGTTAGGTGACTAATTGTTATAATTTTTTTATTGTTGTTGTTTGGAGGAATTATTGAAGTTTCTAGTTTTTTTTTGCATTTATTTAATTTGGAAAATACTACCTAGTTTTTTTTTAATTACTACACGAATATTTTATTAAGCATATAATTTACATTGAAAATGTATTGAAATGTGGCCAAAAGTGAAATTATGTGCGCCCAACACTGACTCTGCCCGTCAAGGAGACGGAACATACGCCTTTTCAAATTACAGAAGACTCACAAAAAATATAAGGAATGGATTGCCATAGTATAACTGTTATTTAAAAAGTCAGCTACAAAATAAAAAATAGAAATTTGTGAAACACATTTTTTCTAAAGGCTGTTTTTCCAAGAAGGGCTTAAGGAGGACTGTCCAAACAAAAAATCCAAACAGTTGAAACCAGTGTTGCGAAATGAAAAAAAATGTATAACGTTATACGTTTCGTTACACTCTAATACAAAATTTTGGTTTCGTTCCGTTTTCCGGTATTGTACCAAAATATTATTTCGTTACGATATGGTATAATGTTACCAAACATTAATTTTTTATTTTATGTAACTTGCTCTAAGAAAAAACAATCAGCTTATTTAATTAATTAAATGTTTAAATAATTTTCAAATTCAACTATTTTCATATAATTTTGTATATTAATT
This sequence comes from Tipula helvola, assembly GCA_963556165.1. Taxonomy (NCBI): domain Eukaryota; kingdom Metazoa; phylum Arthropoda; class Insecta; order Diptera; family Tipulidae; genus Tipula; species Tipula helvola. Next base: position 71,662,419 of record OY744481.1, read on the forward strand.
TTTTTGATCATAGTTAATGATTTAAGAACTCGAATTTATAATTTACCACAATGTAACGAAATACCAAAATAAATTTTTTTGTTATGGTAAAAATATCGGTAAACACGGTTTAAAAAATTTGGATATTGGTATTGTTAACGTTACGAATTTCGATCCGTTACCGGTAATGTTTCGCAGCACTGGTTGAAACCTTACTTGACTCTTATTCTGATGATAATTGGTCAATGATACCTATATTATCAACCGATGATATTTTTGAAACCGTCGATCAGGAAATTACTTTAGATCCAATAAGTAGTGAAATTAGTGTGACCAATAACATAAATTATATAACCAAACAAACAGAAATAAATAAATATTTCGACCTTGGCTCTGATTCATCAAATGACTTCACTCCAGAAGATATTTCAAATTGACCTGAACCACCCGAACCTAACTTTGAATTTAATAATGATCCACTGTCCTTTTCAATCCATTTAGAAAATAAATAAAAATTCTAAAAGTTTTTGAAAAATGTTCACAAACATGTGACAACTTAAAACACAGAAATGGCCTGAGGATTAGAAAATAATCGCGCAAAATATTATTATCGATCATCCAAAGCATACAGATATGCGAGAAAATTTATAATTTAATTTGCCGTCAAAGCCTTCATTAATCCGGTAGTAACCGATAACATATTTAAGCCCTGGTTTTAATGAAAATATGTTACATAAAATAAAAGAAAAAGTTTCTGAAAGGACCAACGATTCAAAAGAAGCTATTTTAATGTTGGACGAAATTTATACTAAAAGTGATTTGGTTTACAATACTTACTTCGATCAGATGATTTTGTAGATTTTGGAAGTCAGCGATAAAATATTATAGGAAATATGATATTTTGTTTTATGGGAAGAGGAGTTTTTTCTAACTGGAAATATATTTTAGGTTGTTTCGTTTCCCATAATGGCCTTTTGGCTGATAAATTGTATTTAATTAATATCGACAAATGCTTGGAATTAGGATTAAAAGTTAATGCTATAAATGTTTTAACATGTTGGGAGTGTCTATCGAACACCCCATATTTAATCATACAAATCAAGAAATTGTAGTCATTTTTAATGCACCTCATTTTCCTAATTCGTTTGAAAAAATTAGGGTTAAATTAGTAACACAAATTTTCAGCAGGAGTGTTGCTGCAGGGATTAAAGCAGCGGTTCAACATAAAAAAAAATCATCGGGAAATATGACTGCAGCGATTTTAACTTATATAAACATTTATTCAAAAGTTTGATAAGTTATTTGACTATCTAAATTCAAAAACAAAATTTAACAAGAACAATTTTAAATCTTCTTACACAATTGATGGCGAAATAGATAAATTTATGACTTTCATGATAGATTACATTTTAAAAACACTTGTAAATAAAAAAAACTGTTTACTATTTCAAGAGGTAACTTTTAACTTTGAATGGCATTAGGGAAGTCGCTAAAATAAAAATAGAATACCGGAGAATGTCCGCGTTGATTATTTATTAACTTATAGGTTCAATCAAGAAGCAATTGAAAATATTTTTTCTTAAATCAACAGCACCCAACGGAAATAACTGAAATTCATCCATACATCAATTTAATAATAAAGTTCAAAGCAAATATTCTAACATTTCAAATTGTGAACAGGATATTGATTCATGTTTGCTGCATTTAACAAGTAACATCAGAGAAGAAGTAGAACCTTTGAGTTCTGAAGCAGTAGAACAAGAGTCACCATCTCTAATATTTCATATAAGATTTCTTTGCTTGTAAAATAATCCAAAAAATTAAAAGTTTGCGATGCGAAAATCATTTTATTAAAAATGATTTGGAATCCTCTTCTAAATATGGTGAAGTTTGATGTCGGAAAGCTCAAAGTACCAACTGACAATTTTTTACTTTTTGTGAAGAGCAAAGTGGATGATGTCGTTATAAGAAATTGTATTATTGAAAACTCATTAGGCACAAATGAATATAACATTAGGGCAAAAATACATTCAGGCATGATAAAGCAATTCCTTTACTTTTGTGTGACAAGAAATTTTGTTAACATCAGCATAATTAAATTTTTTGAATAATTTTTTATTACGTCGAAACCGCCCTCATTGAGTGATTTGAAAATTATGTCAAAAGATTGCTTTGCTTCCATTGTTTCTAAAGTAGGTTTTGATAGACCACCTTCACTTAGGTCAGATGGTTGACCCACGAGAAACACAAAACAGTATGGTTTTTCTCAGGATTTACTTGTATTTCAGGAACAATTATTATTTATTATTCACTCAAACAACTTTACCAAATAAAATAACAAAATTTTGACTAAAGCAAAATATAAATTTGGTTTACGACATTTTCTAATTTTTTTTTTCTATTTTTTTATCTCCTTGGTATTCATTTTCTGTAGTCATTTGATCAAACTCTGGTGTTTGATCAATTAAGTGGGTTTGGTCGACATTATTATTTCTTATACTAGCACTTGATCCATCAATCAATGAATTTGGCTATACTTTCGTATTGCTATGGTAAATTGGTTTAAAACCGCTAGACATTGTATAAACCATATGAAAATATATTTGTTCATTCCTAAGAAGATTAAACCTCATTTCTAAGCAGATTAGAAGAAGAATTTTTTTAATTTTTATTTGAAGTTACTATTTCCGAAAGATTGTAAGAGAACTTAATCCAGTTTCGAACTGATGAGCTTATGATTTTGAAAAAATTAATCCTCTCATGTAATCAATCCTCTCATGATTAGAAGAATATGTACGTTTTGTGTTAGTTACAGCTATTTGTGTATGTCTACCAATTTTGGACCAATTTTTTATTCGTATTAATACATCTCTGTAATATAACTTTAGTCTATGCTATCACCCTTTTTAATTGCGGAGATACAGCAACTCCTGATAAGCACAAGATCAGTTTGTGACAGATTAAACTATGCACAACAATTCGTACTTATTCTCCGTATGTTATTTTCAAAGTTATCTAGGGTGAAATGTTGACCACAAATAAGCGTATTTCTAAAATAATAAGAAATGTTTCGTTCCGGCGACAAAAATTAACCCAGAATTTTAATAATTTCTTATCAAGTCATGTTGTATGCAAATTATTTGACATGCTTTTGTTTGCATAGAAAGGTGTTCCTTAGGTGTGTGTATAAAAAATTCAATCATAATAAAATTAAATTTAAATACAATTACAAATTTAGAGATAATCGTTTAGGATTTTCTTGTTGCAAAGGTAAAATTCGTAACATTACCGCTATAATAACGTATTGTTGTACGTATTTTGCAAGGCTATCTAAATACTAATGCTGTAATAATCACTTGTTCGTAAAATTTCCTATGGCATATTTTATAAAAGTTGTATTCTCATATTTATAAACAAAACTGAAAAATTTTATTAAGTTCCCAGCAAAAAAAATAACTTGATACTAACATGGAAACAACGTTAATTCTTCAACGTTTACTTATTGTGTAATTCTAATTTACTTTATAAGAACGATGTCCTATGATAGCTCAGTGTAAGTAAACGTTAACTTGGCCCGTGGAAATATAAATACTTTTTAGCGTTTATTAAACGGATGTAAATCATGTTACTTTAACGCTATCATAATTCGACTCATCCATCGTGTATACTTTAGAAGCATCAATTAAAATTCATAATAAAACGCAAATATAAATTCGTAATTGTCGGCCTTGATCGAATTTTGTAACGTCCGCCTGATAATACTTTTATTAAATTTCTAAGACCGTGGTTATCCACAATCGATATAAGTTGGTAATCTCGACATAGCCTACATATATAATATGGCGTTAGGTACTGTGAACTATTTGGAGCCGCCTTCATTAAATATAGAAATACTAGAGAATACCTCTTCAATCGACCGTTGTCTTTTGATGGTAAGTGCTTTTGAACTGCACGAATCATCAAGATTTATACTAACATTAGAAATATTTAAAAAATCTTTAGTAATCGCTGACGATTTAAAAGCAAGTTGGCAAAATATTTGCAACCCTCAAAAATTTTTAAACCTATTTACCGTTCATATTGTAGTATTTTCACTTTGCAAAAGAGTTTCAAATTCAAACATATTCTCGTTTTCGATAACACACACAATATCCTTCAAGGATAACTGCTTAATTTTTTTGTACTTTGAAGCAGTTATGAACTTTTACGTTTAACATAAAATTGGACAATTTACAAAATCGTTTTCGAGTTTGAATGGTTTTAATTAGAAAATTATTTTTATTCCACTACAATTACTGCAATATTTTAAGGAATACACATATTTTAAGGAATAATTGATTGAAGATAATTTCCAAATCACACGGCAGCCCTGAAATGAAAAAAATCATTGACTTTCTTACATAAATCATAATCATAACTAATTGGGTAATGTCAAGGGTTTCATTTTTGAAGTTAATTTCTTTTTTTCAACTTTGGTTAATCGATCATTTAAACTGTTTTCTGAACGCTTTAAATTGTTTTGAAGAATATGGGTTGGCTTTGTTTTTATTTCCAAAAAATCAAACTATAAACAAATATGACATAAAAGCCTATCCTCAAAAACAAAGGTTTTCTTTTATTTTTAATAGAATTGACAACAACAACATTTAGTATTTTAACAACAGCAATGAATTACATTGTTTAATTTAAAATTTTTATGTAAAATATGTGTATATAGAAAAACGCTATATAGAATAGTTTGATTTTTGTTTTTTTAAACATAAAAGCGCCCAAAGCTCTGCAATATTTTTTATAACTAAAATAATTGTTCGTACCTACTCAATTTTAAACAAATATGACATTAAATAATAATTTTTCTTCAAATAAAATAAAATAACTGGTATTTGATATTGTAATAGATTTGACAACAACAACATTTACTATTTTGACAACAACAACAAATTATATTGTCTAATTTAAAATTGTTATGTAAAATGGATATTTACAAATATTCTAGAATCTAAAACCAAATTATTTAAAGTGCTACTTATAAAACTTGATTCATAGTATATTTGAGCTTTTTCTAAACATCAAAGCGCATCCTTACGTTTCAAGTGTTTTTAAAATTTACAATTTTCATAGATTAGTCCACTTGAATTAACGTCTTATTTAAGATTTTCACATTTTGTATATTTCTATAGAAGCACAAGCTATAGTTTATTCTTGAAAGCTAGCTGCGGGTATTAGCTGACCAATGGTCCTATACTGGTATCGGATTTGAATTTTTAATTGGGTGTAGTGTAACTATTCCATAATTTAGCTACCCGACCACAGATTGCGTACGTTGAAAGCGAATATTGCCCAAGTAGAGATAGTGGAATAATATTCAAAATCACATGATAAACCACTTTTGACTTGTACTTAAAGGTTAAAAATACGCTGCTGGAAATGTTGGTCTCACCATAAATTATTCCTGCGATTGGTTTCCTAAACAAAAATGGTAAAACAAAAATTAAGCTCAAAAGAATATTTAATTGTTGATTATTACTTGATCTACTATAAGCAGTACAACAAATTTGAGGAGGTTGACTTACGGATGCATTTGATATGTTGTTGGAAACAGACAGTTCTTGATATTGATCAGGAAGTTGCCACAAACACTCACTCATAATAAATTCCTATTAAAAAATTTAGTTAAAATAGCCGTTCTCGTAGCTACTTTTCCGTACTGATAAATATATTGGAATGACGTTTCGATCCACATGGATAACGAGAGGAGTAACAAACTTAGCGCGGGTTATAATATCTGAAAGGAAATTTCTAAAGTCGAACGTTTAGGAATATCCTATACCAACCCCAATTACAATAATTTTCAGGTCATGCGAGGTAGCAGCAATAAATTGTATATTTTTAGTTAAGGACATTATTGTACTGATAATTCCTGCAAAAATTCTTTCTGATACCCTAAACTATAGAAAAGCTTCAAATTATTATTTTTATATAAAAAACGAGACGGATTCATAAAAATGTCATCGCATAATTTTACTAAATTAAACGCCAAATTTAAGTAAGCTCAATTACCGTATAATACCATAATTATTTTATCGCGTGTATTAAATTTATGGTATCTAACCGATGTTCTATATAATTCTGAGAAAAAAATTCTAGAAAACATTTTTTTGATAACGTTATTACCATTACATCAATCATTCATTCATTCATTCAAATCATTCAATCAAATCAAAATCCAATCGATTCTCTTTTTTTTTTGTAAATTTCCCAAAAATGTTCATATTGCCATCATATCATCAACATCGTCATAAATACCGTCATCTTGATTTCGTCATCAACACATGATTGTTACACTTAATAAATAACAATTGTATTTCAAAATGATATATGTACAATGATTGGGATTTTTTTGTACAACGACCTTGATTGTTCTGAGAAACTGGAAACATAAAAAAAAGGGGGGCGGGTGGAAAATTGTACAGAAACCCTATCAATTCTGATTTCGATTTTGTTTTTATTTATTTCACATCAGTGTTTTTTATTCGAGTACGGTTTTCAAATCAAGAATTTTCCTTGCTGTTCAGTAAAGCTTCAATTAACTATTTGAAATAAAGATAGTGTAAAGTTGTAACGTTCGTTGTCTCGTGACGATAGTTTCCATGAATATATTTTGAGAAGGTTTACTATTTTATTGTAAGCCGAGGATATAATAAACGCTATTTTGTGTGAGATTGGAATGTAAAAATGATAAAAAATGTAATAATTTTATTTGATTATTATTGCTTGACATTTTGCTCGTTTTATTGTGCAACGATATAGTTTATTGTCAATATAAGACAAATTTCGTCTTTCATTGTTTGTGTGTTCGCCTATTGTTGTTTTTTTCATTTCCTGGTTCAAAGTTTAGGGCTACGAACATAGAATAGGTAGTTTATGTTTTCTTTTGCCCTGGGTAATAAATATGTACGATTATACGACAAGAGCGTAATATCGTTAGAGAATGAAAATGTATTTTCCTGATTGGTTTCGGGTTTTATTTTTGGTATATTTCCCATGACAAATAAATGATTTATAATGCTTTCGGAAATTGTATATATGGAAATCGCACACAATTTTTGATCGATTACCTATAAATATCAATTATTTAGGTTGTGTTCAACAATGAGATGATCAATTTACTCGAAGTTACATAGGGGAATATTGTAAAAAATTCGAGCCGCTGATCTGAAATAACAAAATTACGTGATGGACAAATTGGGAAACTCTGGAATAAATTTACGAAAATTTTGTAATTTTTGTTTTGCAAGAGACCTAATTTTTTTGTCGCGCATAATTTACTTAATTGCAAACATGTTTCCCTTTTTGTGTTTATTAGCTAAATATCATTATGAATTTTTGTTAACTATTATCATATCACCTCTCGAAATAGTGCCACAAACTCAAATATCTGTAATCATCTCGACATATATGCGTATAACTATTTATAACAATTAAAAATTTATTCAACACTAGCTCTTTTGAATTTTTGGCTGGGCATCCAAATGTCTAATGCAAAACCCAGTTCAATCCTTTGGGTTGTATTAAGCAAAGATAAGTTTCAGTCAACTTAACATCAGAAATAGATCAATTTACTGTAATTGCACTTGAAATCCTTTCTAAAATTGTATCTTCAAGAATTATTAATGCTAGTTTCAACCAATCTGGTTTTACCTACATCGAATTATCACACTCAACCCTAATATCAATTTGGTATAAAAGCTTTGAAAAGAAAACGAAAATACGACAAAATCGACTTATTTTCAAAATTCCTGTAGATATTGAAGTTCCAGAAATAGCGTTCGTTGAGCTCCAAGGCTTGGGATTGTATATGTTTTACACTTAAAACTTAACCTTTTACTAATTCAGATTCCACCTTTTACAAATTATATTTATAAAAACAATTTTTTTTTTAAGTTTTGTTAACGTCTTCTGTGGAAATGGATTTTAAAATAAAATTTAGATGGAGTTCCATTCAAGTCTCCGCCTCTCGAAATTTCATCTTTGTCCAAAAATGAAGACTTATTTTTTAATTTGCTGCTTGCAAGTTGTCTTTCATTTTGTTGAACTTGTTTTATGTAGATCTTCTCGGCAGCAATTACGTTTTTGCTCAAGTCAAAATTACTATTCAAATCCAATTTCTATTCAACATTTTATTCAATTACTGCTTAAAATTCAAATACTGCGGTACTTTTTCAAATTTCTTTTCAAAATTCTGATACAAATTTAACAAACCTTTTGACCCTCACTAGAGTTTTAAATTCTACTCTTATTCAGCATTTTTAATAACACTCAAATTTTTCTTAAATGCACTTGCAGCTAAACTTGAAATTGTACTCCAAATTTTGAATCAAGCACATCTAGATATCTGAAAATGTCTAGCTTAATTTCAACCATAATTTTGTGTTAATTAATTTTGGAATTCAAACTCAATTTTTAAATATTTTTTAATTAAATTGCATCGAAATTTTTGCTGAAACCCTCGATTATTTAAATTAGATTGAAATTGAAATTTTTGTCCAAACTATGTTCAAATCTTGTTTTACTCCGTTCTAAATAAAAATTTTGCTCGAATAATTTTAAGTAAATTTTTAAAATTCACACAAACTGTTATTAAATGCAGTCTGGATTCCAAACTCAAGTTTTAAGCTATAAGCTCATGTATTCGCTTAAACCAAATTGTAATTAAAACTTATATTTCTAATGTAAGTTCATATTTAAGACACACATTTTTAAATTTTTTTAAAAACACTTGTTAAATATTTCGCAAAATTAAACTTAACAAAATATTTAACAAGTGTTTTTAAAAAATTTTAAAAATGTGTGTATTAAGTGTGTTTCGCCAAGTGCCTACGGCAGAAAGTGTAAGAAGTTTCATATTTAAGATTTTAATTATTTACGGGTTAAAATTGATATGCTTTAATTATTTATAAAACTCAATTGCTTTCTAATTTTTTGATCCAATTCAAATTAGTTTCAAAATAAGTATTTTGGATTTGCCTTGACATATCTATTCTTTGCTCCACCTACGTAATACGCTCTCATTTTTTTGTTTACTAATTGAAAATCCACTCAATATTTAATTATAAATTTCCAAAAACATTTTTAACCCAAGTAACACTGTACAACAATTTCATGCAAAATTAGTTTAATCCCGAAACATTTTCTTAATTTCTCTTTTAAATTTCACTCAAAATATTGTTGGCATCGTGGTTCGAATTGTAACTCAATTAAAATTATGTATTTAATTTCAAACTGAAAATTTATGGATTTAACAATGGCAGTTTTGTTTTTTTTTTAAATCCACTCAATATTTAGTCCAGGCGGTTAGAATTTTTATTCAAAGTTTGGAATTCAAACTCTTCTTATAACTAAATTTCTGAGATTACCTTTTGATTCTTATTAAACACAAGATGTTGTTCAAATCTAGTTTTTAATTCTAATTCAATTTTTAAATCTAATTTCAGTACCTGCTTAAGATTTTGTTCAATTACATTTAGAAATTCAAATTATCATTCAGATTTTTGCTCGAAATTCGAATTTTATATTCGATATGCTGAAATTGACAGATATATGTTGACTTTTCTCGCGTAAACGGCACTCAATATTTGACTAAAATTTATGTTTGAGCTTATTTCTAAATTAAATTTAAAATGTTACCTAATTATTCTACTTAAAATTTCATTCACAATCATTAAGCCCAATTCAGAATTTAAGTTAATTTTGGTACCTTTGGATTTCCCTCTAATTTTGGTCAAATCCGTAATATTTTAGTAAGTTTGGTGTTATTCGTAGTAATCTACTATTTTGGTCAATTTTCATTCATCATTTCCCTCAAACATATAATAACTTGGAGCTTTTTGGATTAAAAATTAATTGTCGCCAATTTTTAATATGAATAGCATTGAAACTGTTGGCCAAGTGCATAAATAGGGTAGAATTATATTTGCTATGTTTTTATAGTTTAAGGAATTTTAATGCTTGTTTGATTCATTTATATTCCGATGAATTATTTTACATACCATTAGTAGTCCAGACTTTCATCCCAGAAAAATAGTAACATCTGGCAACACTAAAATTACAACATTATTTCATACGATATAATTTACCCTAGCCCGAAAAAATTTTGTTTTGTTTTATAAAATATTTTATTATAGAAATTCGCTAAAATTAAAATCGTATATTATAGGTACGGGAAATTATAGAATAAGATGCTAAATTTTAAATAAAAGGGCTTTAATGTTAGAAGAGTACCAGGATTTGACTAAGATATTTCTTTTGCCATTCGATTTGATATTCCATTAGCTAATTCCACTAATAATATCAAGAGGATTTGCATGTTAAGATTGGCTCTGTAATTATTTAAATTAGCTTAGTACTGAAATCTCATACAAATGGATGTGGTTTGGCCCTGGGATAACCGGGATGTTTCTTATCCGGAAACCATTGGCATGTCATTCGATTTGGTATTGCATTATCTAACTCCATTCAAAATATCAAGTTTGAGTTATGGATTTTGGTGGTTTGCTGTATTGAAGATTACTCAAATCACAGAGGATCTTTAGGTTTAAAAATTACTTCATTGAACATTAAAAATCGCTGTTCTTTTATTATTTATTGTTTCAGAGGTCGTTGATGTGAATTTAAAAATACCCATGGGTCATGTAGAGGTTGTTATGAACAGTAAGATTTGACAGGTTGGGCTATTAAGTGTACGCTAACTCCCTGTAGAAGAACCATTGGATTCGCTACAAAAAACTCGGCATTAGAATCCTGGAATTTTCGATTTGAAGTTCTCAACACTAACCTGATATACAATTTAATCAAACTGAACTATTTGAGGCCAACTTTGACAAATTGCCATTGAAGTTTCAAATTAAATTAAAGTACTAGTAATTTTTTAATATTTCATACTAGATACATACAATTTCAATTCGCAAATTTTCATAGGCCTAAATTCCTATAGTCTTTACTTTAAATTTAGCTACTAAATTTCCGAGAAATTACTTTGGATGTCGACTTCTGATTTAAAAATGTTGTTGCTTCATAAAAGGGCTCAATTTTAACCATGATTTTTATGCCCCGCAGACCAAAGGTTGTGTTTTGAAATTCTAGTTCAAGTTCATTATAGAATAAGAACTTGCCTACCAAAATCCACGTGATTATGGAATTCATATACATATCAGATATCTTACAAAAACCATTAATCCAGCAAACCGTAGCCGTCATTGATAATAGGCAGATTCAGACATCTGTATGCGAGGAAATTGTGCGATTTTCTACAGATAGGCTAGGTTTTATGGGTCCTAGGCAACAGCTCCACGGATCCTTAGGGGCTGCGGCCCATAGCTTTAGAGGCACTGTTCTAGAAGGCTCTGATAATATACATTAATTTATACAACTACATTATTCAACAAGCTCAAAATGTAAAACTTTCCATTAGTTAAAGTGATACTAGAGCAACTTTCAAAGCTTTATGACTTTAAAGTTTAGAAGCAAGTAAACATATAAGGATTGGAAATAAAGGACACCATTTTTGAAATTTTTAAAATTCAATAAATCTAATTAATATTTTTAATACCACAAAAAAAAATCAATTTAATCACACATAAACAAAGATTGAATTGTCTACTGATCTAAATAATAATATTTAATAATATTTCAACGAAAAACAAGAAAACAACAAAATATATCTGCACAAATTCAACATCATTTTGAAACGACATAATATGACGTGTGATCGAAGTATCTTTTTTTTTTTGTTTAAGCTTTGAGTTGTCAAAAAAAAAACTAATATAATTTTAATAAAATTGATATTGAAATTGAATTTTCAAAAAATGATATAATTTTTGGTATCAACAAAATTGCAATATGGTTATGTAGCATATTTTTTTGTTGTTGTGTCACTCTATCGTTCTGCTGGTATGCGATGATGCTTTATCTAACTCTATACATATATGCGCTCATTCCATGAACCGAACAACTATTTATCTGAAATGTATTTGATGCTTGCACAAAAATTATATATGTTAGTATGTATATTCCAATTGCTTCTTATTTAATATGTACGTGGGCTTCTGAGATATAGTAATCTCGGTATAACTATTTTAAAAATAGTATTTGGGTATACTAAAAAAAAATAGTTTAATTTGAAATACAATTTGGAAATCTTTAATCTAAAAAAAAAATCGTTTTGTGAAGAAATTGAATTTTTGATTATTTTCCAGTACTATAATATTATGCAAATTGGCTGTTACGGATTCACAAAATATTATTTTAATCGTGTAATCCGTGAGATGATTTATAAGCGTGTGCTCATCGTCCAGTTTATAAAGCACTGACCGAACTATTTAAATATTATCATATATGTATATACGTATGTATATAAATACAAATAGATACTATTGGATAAAAATTATTGGACAAACATGAATTATTGTACATATTTATGATTATGATTATTTAGTTTTCTGTATTTACATAAACTTTTTTTGTATTTTCATGAAAACTAACAACAAAACAAAAAAAACTTGTTTGCTATAAATTTTGAGTTCATTAATGCATATCGAATATTTTTTTGTTAGAATGTCACGCACGCAGTTTGTTTAGTTTTTTTTTTTTCATTTTTTGTATATTATTGGAATCGGTGTTTATAACGAGTTGTTGTAGTGTTCAATAACAATAATGTTATTTTTTTCATGAATGTATAAAAATATACTTCTGGCTATGTACAATACAATTTAATCAGTTAATTTTATTTAATGCTAGATTTATGGATAAATAAATATTTATTATTATATGCGGAATATGAAAATTTTCACCTGGATATTGTGGAGAGAAATATTATGACATTGATATCGATTGATATTAAATAACGAAATATATTTGATTATCCAAATATTTTTGAATACGGTAATTTAATATGTAAAGAGATTTCAATGGGCTGGTTTAATAGAAAGTTGTACATTATATGCTTATTAAAAAAATACAAATCATAAAATAACTTTGGATAATGTAAACATAAAGTATTATTGACAAATGACTTTATCCATAAGAAAGCAAGAGCTTTTGGAATAGTCCAATAATTATCGTAAACAAGAAAGACGATGAATCTGAAGAGAAAAAGTTCCGAATGGTAATAGACAATCGAGAACTGAAAGCTAAATCCATAGACGAGAGATCATAAATATTTTTGAACTCAATGGTTGATAGTACTTCCCCAGTAATCGACTAGAACCCGATAGTCATTCCAAAAATATTTTCTATATATAATCACTCAGAGTATAAAATAATGCCCGAAGCCGAACACTAAACAAAGATCCATCATCAAAACTCGTTATAGCTTTCTGAGAAACAATCCGAAATAAAATATAAAAAATGTACGACAAATAACAACCCAGATGTTTTATCAAGACTGTAGAAAACAGTAATGAAATCAATGAAAATTCATTACGAATAATCGACACTCCGTTAAAAAAAAATTCAACTTTAATCATATTCGAAGAAGGACCACAAGAAAGGCATATAGAAAGGGATACAGATAGTAAAAATTCTTCAACATTACAAGATTATGTACTAACAGCTCCAACAAACGAAACCATATATCAAAACATTTTCAATAAAGTCAAAACAATTCCTAACTGTTATTGAGAGCTTTTCGCAGATCGCATCTGCATATGAACTTCAAAACAGAAAAAAAATAAGTCCAATATCTGCATAACTTCAACAACTTTCCACAACAATGTCAAGTCATTATGAGATCATCGAATATCTGGCGAAAACAAATCGATATCGAAGCCATTATAATAAACCAAACATTATATTTTATATTTTATATTTTAAATTTTAAATTTTAAATTTTAAATTTTATATTTTATATTTTATATTTTATATTTTATATTTTATATTTTATATTTTATATTTTAAATTTTAAATTTTAAATTTTATATTTTATATTTTATATTTTATATTTTATATTTTATATTTTATATTTTATATTTTATATTTTATATTTTATATTTTATATTTTATATTTTATATTTTATATTTTATATTTTATATTTTATATTTTATATTTTATATTTTATATTTTATATTTTATATTTTATATTTTATATTTTATATTTTATATTTTATATTTTATATTTTATATTTTATATTTTATATTTTAAATTTTAAATTTTATATTTTATATTTTATATTTTATATTTTATATTTTATATTTTATATTTTATATTTTAAATTTTAAATTTTAAATTTTATATTTTATATTTTATATTTTATATTTTATATTTTATATTTTATATTTTATATTTTATATTTTATATTTTATATTTTATATTTTATATTTTATATTTTATATTTTATATTTTATATTTTATATTTTATATTTTATATTTTAAATTTTATATTTTATATTTTATATTTTATATTTTATATTTTATATTTTATATTTTATATTTTATATTTTATATTTTATATTTTATATTTTATATTTTATATTTTATATTTTATATTTTATATTTTATATTTTATATTTTATATTTTATATTTTATATTTTATATTTTATATTTTATATTTTATATTTTATATTTTATATTTTATATTTTATATTTTATATTTTATATTTTATATTTTATATTTTATATTTTATATTTTATATTTTATATTTTATATTTTATATTTTATATTTTATATTTTATATTTTATATTTTATATTTTATATTTTATATTTTATATTTTATATTTTATATTTTATATTTTATATTTTATATTTTATATTTTATATTTTATATTTTATATTTTATATTTTATATTTTATATTTTATATTTTATATTTTATATTTTATATTTTATATTTTATATTTTATATTTTATATTTTATATTTTATATTTTATATTTTATATTTTATATTTTATATTTTATATTTTATATTTTATATTTTATATTTTATATTTTATATTTTATATTTTATATTTTATATTTTATATTTTATATTTTATATTTTATATTTTATATTTTATATTTTATATTTTATATTTTATATTTTATATTTTATATTTTATATTTTATATTTTATATTTTATATTTTATATTTTATATTTTATATTTTATATTTTATATTTTATATTTTATATTTTATATTTTATATTTTATATTTTATATTTTATATTTTATATTTTATATTTTATATTTTATATTTTATATTTTATATTTTATATTTTATATTTTATATTTTATATTTTATATTTTATATTTTATATTTTATATTTTATATTTTATATTTTATATTTTATATTTTATATTTTATATTTTATATTTTATATTTTATATTTTATATTTTATATTTTATATTTTATATTTTATATTTTATATTTTATATTTTATATTTTATATTTTATATTTTATATTTTATATTTTATATTTTATATTTTATATTTTATATTTTATATTTTATATTTTATATTTTATATTTTATATTTTATATTTTATATTTTATATTTTATATTTTATATTTTATATTTTATATTTTATATTTTATATTTTATATTTTATATTTTATATTTTATATTTTATATTTTATATTTTATATTTTATATTTTATATTTTATATTTTATATTTTATATTTTATATTTTATATTTTATATTTTATATTTTATATTTTATATTTTATATTTTATATTTTATATTTTATATTTTATATTTTATATTTTATATTTTATATTTTATATTTTATATTTTATATTTTATATTTTATATTTTATATTTTATATTTTATATTTTATATTTTATATTTTATATTTTATATTTTATATTTTATATTTTATATTTTATATTTTATATTTTATATTTTATATTTTATATTTTATATTTTATATTTTATATTTTATATTTTATATTTTATATTTTATATTTTATATTTTATATTTTATATTTTATATTTTATATTTTATATTTTATATTTTATATTTTATATTTTATATTTTATATTTTATATTTTATATTTTATATTTTATATTTTATATTTTATATTTTATATTTTATATTTTATATTTTATATTTTATATTTTATATTTTATATTTTATATTTTATATTTAATATTTAATATTTAATATTTAATATTTAATATTTAATATTTTATATTTTATATTTTATATTTTATATTTTATATTTTATATTTAATATTTAATATTTTATATTTTATATTTAATATTTAATATTTAATATTTAATATTTAATATTTTATATTTTATATTTTATATTTAATATTTAATATTTAATATTTTATATTTTATATTTTATATTTTATATTTTATATTTTATATTTTATATTTTATATTTTATATTTTATATTTTATATTTTATATTTTATATTTTATATTTTATATTTTATATTTTATATTTTATATTTTATATTTTATATTTTATATTTTATATTTTATATTTTATATTTTATATTTTATATTTTATATTTAATATTTAATATTTAATATTTAATATTTAATATTTTATATTTTATATTTTATATTTTATATTTTATATTTTATATTTTATATTTTATATTTTATATTTTATATTTTATATTTTATATTTTATATTTTATATTTTATATTTTATATTTTATATTTTATATTTTATATTTTATATTTTATATTTTATATTTTATATTTTATATTTTATATTTTATATTTTATATTTTATATTTTATATTTTATATTTTATATTTTATATTTTATATTTTATATTTTATATTTTATATTTTATATTTTATATTTTATATTTTATATTTTATATTTTATATTTTATATTTTATATTTTATATTTTATATTTTATATTTTATATTTTATATTTTATATTTTATATTTTATATTTTATATTTTATATTTTATATTTTATATTTTATATTTTATATTTTATATTTTATATTTTATATTTTATATTTTATATTTTATATTTAATATTTTATATTTTATATTTTATATTTTATATTTAATATTTTATATTTTATATTTTATATTTTATATTTTATATTTTATATTTTATATTTTATATTTTATATTTTATATTTTATATTTTATATTTTATATTTTATATTTTATATTTTATATTTTATATTTTATATTTTATATTTTATATTTTATATTTTATATTTTATATTTTATATTTTATATTTTATATTTTATATTTTATATTTTATATTTTATATTTTATATTTTATATTTTATATTTTATATTTTATATTTTATATTTTATATTTTATATTTTATATTTTATATTTTATATTTTATATTTTATATTTTATATTTTATATTTTATATTTTATATTTTATATTTTATATTTTATATTTTATATTTTATATTTTATATTTAATATTTTATATTTTATATTTTATATTTTATATTTAATATTTTATATTTTATATTTAATATTTAATATTTAATATTTAATATTTAATATTTAATATTTAATATTTAATATTTAATATTTAATATTTAATATTTAATATTTAATATTTAATATTTAATATTTAATATTTAATATTTAATATTTAATATTTAATATTTAATATTTAATATTTAATATTTAATATTTAATATTTAATATTTAATATTTAATATTTAATATTTTATATTTTATATTTTATATTTTATATTTTATATTTAATATTTTATATTTTATATTTTATATTTTATATTTAATATTTAATATTTTATATTTTATATTTTATATTTTATATTTTATATTTTATATTTTATATTTTATATTTTATATTTTATATTTTATATTTTACATTTTACATTTTACATTTTATATTTTACATTTTACATTTTACATTTTACATTTTATATTTTATATTTTATATTTTATATTTTATATTTTATATTTTATATTTTATATTTTATATTTTATATTTTATATTTTATATTTTATATTTTATATTTTATATTTTATATTTTATATTTTATATTTTATATTTTATATTTTATATTTTATATTTTATATTTTATATTTTATATTTTATATTTTATATTTTATATTTTATATTTTATATTTTATATTTTATATTTTATATTTTATATTTTATATTTTATATTTTATATTTTATATTTTATATTTTATATTTTATATTTTATATTTTATATTTTATATTTTATATTTTATATTTTATATTTTATATTTTATATTTTATATTTTATATTTTATATTTTATATTTTATATTTTATATTTTATATTTTATATTTTATATTTTATATTTTATATTTTATATTTTATATTTTATATTTTATATTTTATATTTTATATTTTATATTTTATATTTTATATTTTATATTTTATATTTTATATTTTATATTTTATATTTTATATTTTATATTTTATATTTTATATTTTATATTTTATATTTTATATTTTATATTTTATATTTTATATTTTATATTTTATATTTTATATTTTATATTTTATATTTTATATTTTATATTTTATATTTTATATTTTATATTTTATATTTTATATTTTATATTTTATATTTTATATTTTATATTTTATATTTTATATTTTATATTTTATATTTTATATTTTATATTTTATATTTTATATTTTATATTTTATATTTTATATTTTATATTTTATATTTTATATTTTATATTTTATATTTTATATTTTATATTTTATATTTTATATTTTATATTTTATATTTTATATTTTATATTTTATATTTTATATTTTATATTTTATATTTTATATTTTATATTTTATATTTTATATTTTATATTTTATATTTTATATTTTATATTTTATATTTTATATTTTATATTTTATATTTTATATTTTATATTTTATATTTTATATTTTATATTTTATATTTTATATTTTATATTTTATATTTTATATTTTATATTTTATATTTTATATTTTATATTTTATATTTTATATTTTATATTTTATATTTTATATTTTATATTTTATATTTTATATTTTATATTTTATATTTTATATTTTATATTTTATATTTTATATTTTATATTTTATATTTTATATTTTATATTTTATATTTTATATTTTATATTTTATATTTTATATTTTATATTTTATATTTTATATTTTATATTTTATATTTTATATTTTATATTTTATATTTTATATTTTATATTTTATATTTTATATTTTATATTTTATATTTTATATTTTATATTTTATATTTTATATTTTATATTTTATATTTTATATTTTATATTTTATATTTTATATTTTATATTTTATATTTTATATTTTATATTTTATATTTTATATTTTATATTTTATATTTTATATTTTATATTTTATATTTTATATTTTATATTTTATATTTTATATTTTATATTTTATATTTTATATTTTATATTGCTTCGCTGTAATATTGCGATTACAAACTATCCCGTGTAGTTAAACCCATGGCCCTTTTTTATTTGACTGTAACAGGTTTGATCTCGTCTGCATTACATATTGTACCTCTTAAAATCAACCAAAGTTTTCTTGCTGATTCCATGTGTTGAACGTGTTTGTTTGTGAAGCGCACATTAAACCCACAATATACAGGAATGTATACTAATCAAAAACAATCTAGTTTGCTGTTAGTTTCGATTGTAAGCATAACTGTTCAAGTTCAGTTATTAAGCTTTAGTGGAATTCAAATGAAGGTGCATTTACTTTTAATTCTGCTATGTAGATAATTAACAAATCAACAATAAACTGAGTAAAGCAAGAAACATTGTTCGATTATCTACTCCATAAAAAATTTGCTCCATTGACCATGACCAATGAAATCAAACTGTAGTTAAAAATTGCACACAAACTCATGAGTGAAAAAAAAACTCTCAAACTTCCAAATAACTTACTTTCCAGCAGCACATCCAAGAAATATTTTGGCGCAGTGAAAAAATATGCGCACCAAAATATAGTTCAACGTATGTAACAATAAAAACGAGGGGAAATCGTTTTTCAAACAAAATCAAAATCAAATTGTATAAATGGAAATACCCCGCAAATGAAAATGAATTTCTCCTTTTTTTCTCCACCAGATAAACGTGTAGACAAAGATACACGAAACACAGAATCAGTAAAATTCTAAACCGAAATCAAATTTAGCAACGACGATGATTTCCTCTATATGATCATAATATGTATATATGTGTGTTAATAATGATGATGATGATGACGACGATGATGATGTTGGTTCGGGTCATTCAAAATAAAATATAACAAAAAAAAAAAAAAATCGAACAATTTTTTTTTGTTCCTTCTTTTAATTTTATTACAATTTTCCTTCACATTTTCTCTATTTTACTTTTCAGTTCGTTTTGAAACTTTACTGCGACAAGGTCGGAAAATCGTTGCTCGTTGTACGTTTTTATTTTTTGTGTTGTGTATTTATTTGAATATTATACAAACATACATATTGTATTATATTGTATCTACGTACTGTGGTTTTGTATAATATTCCGCGGGCTTTTTTTTTCGGTGTGCGAAAATTAAATTCGCGAGATTTCTTTCTTGTTTTTTTATTTTGATTCGTGGGTAAAATTGCATTTAAAATTCAAAATGTAAAATTTATTAATATAAAATAAAAAAAATAAAATAAAAGTTTATTATTTTTTGTGTGTGTGTGTGAAAAGTGTTTTTCTTTGTTTCTCTCGTTTCGTTTGAAATTCAATTGGAAAATTTTTTGGAAAGAAAAAAAAAAAAGTTTAAATATAATTTGGAAAAAAAAAGTTGTGTTAACAAAAATTGAAAAATTAAAAATAGCAAAAAAGTATTTTTGTTGTTTAGTTGTAAAAAAAAAGCAAGAAATGGTGGATTAAATTTTTTTGTAGCATAACAAAAAATTCGTGCTAAAATTTCAAAAGTGTTAAAAGGATTAAAAGTTCTTACTAATTTTATATTTATTAGAAGATAAAAAAAAAAATTGTGGTTTTTCCTCGTACTCATCATTAGTGAGGCAAAATTGTTTAAGACCAACTAATTTAGTCTAATTTGGTATGTTCAAGGAAAAAATAAAAAATATAAAAACAACAACAAACGGAAAAAAAGGTTCATCTCACGTGCAAATCATTTTTCTTCTACCAAAAAACACTTTTGATCGTTTGGATGAAAAAATAAATCATTTTCTTTTTTTTTTTTTTTGATACATTTCCCAACTGACCTAAAAAACGAATATTTAAAAATGTTCAGAAAACGTAAAAAAATTAAAATGATTTAAGATCTTCCAATTTTTTTATTTTTTTTTTTTATTTCTTATATCGATTTTTACAATTTTTATTTAATTTGGTGGCATTTTATAAAAAAATTGTTTAAGAGCTTTACGATTGCAAACGAGTAAAATAAAAATACTTTAAATAGAAATTTGATCTGCATTATTTTTCATCCTTTCGTTTTAGAGCTGAACATATATGCTCCATGCCATCTTTAAATTAAATTGGAAATTGAAGTGGATTGAAAATGATTGTTATTAGTTCTTCAACGTAATTTTTATTTTCTCTATATAACTACATAAAATTGAGTAAAGTAGAAAAGGATGTAAATTTGTATTTTGGAAATGATGAAAAGTGGATTACAGTTTATTTTTAGGTTAATCAATTTAAAGTTATTTTTATGAGAGCTTTAAGCCCATCACTTAGTTGAATTGGAACTATATTATATGGATTGGATGAATATCTTTCTAATAAGATAAACGTAAAAAAAGGATTTTTTTTTCTCGGTCTATATCCTTTTATAATAGTATTGATATTGGTTTGGTTTGTGCTGATGTAAACAATTTTTTTTATTTTTATAGTTTGTTGACAGATTGTTGTGAGTGTAGTTTATTGAAGGTTTTTAGTCGTATTTTGTATAAAGACTTACACAATGACGTCCTTCTGGTCATCATCTGGTAGCTTAATTTTTTTGTTCACCAAATATTTTTAAAACTGGGAGTAGTTGGTGTTTGGGATTTAATTTAAAGAAGGAGCAGTTGGCTCAATGGGTCACTGATATTTATTTGCCACTTGTGTTTAAACAAATAAATTTATTTTTTTTTGTACAAATTTTAACGTACGAAAAGTGATTGAAATTTAGAAAATCCATTAATACAATTTTTTTTTTAATGAAAATGTTGCTGTCAGAATTGTATTCATTTATGTAAACCCAGATGTATTTCATTGCCCAAACTCTCCACATATGGTGTTTTGTATTTTAACAGAAGCGACTAAAAACATATTAAAACAGCCATAAGCGGCTCTGTTTTTAGATCTTCTCTGGTTCTGTATAAACTGTTTTGCTTTAGTGATGAATGATACACAAAGAGCAGTTAACGATTTGTTGGTTGTTTTTTTTGTAATTTACTTCGCTTCAAGATTTGCCCGGTAAACTAAGTCTTTTTCTTAAAGTTTCTTAGCAGGTTGTTTTTATTTATGTAGTATTACTTTTCCAATGTGTTTAATGCCATTCGAGAAAAAATAGCATCCAATCGTAATAAATTTCTTTTTACCACCACCGGAAAACAACACCGGACAAAAACGAGGCAAAAAATTGTTTTAGACAATATACCAATGAGAGCGACAAAAACTGAAATTGCGGATTATCATTCATTACGAATATTTAATTCAGTCTTCAAAAATACATACGTTTGATATTAAGTTTGAATTATATAAAAGCCTTAGGCTATGAACACACATAAATTCCACACATTCCGGAACAATAAAATAAAACAGAATCAAACGATGGCAGTACAATTCGAGATCATGGTGAGTTCTGGAAGCGCCCGCCTAGATATGTAAATTATAATCCAATTTTAGTCTGACATATGTGTACAACTTTATGAAGTGAAATGATCTACAATGTTTTGAAATCACATTTTATGAACATCAAACGATATACATTTGTATTTAAAATTCGATCACAAAATCTGTCTAATGCAAACTATTTAAAAAAATATTCAACGTCTTACAATAATTTGTTTTGAAAAAAAAAAATAAAATTGGCAGCTTTTGATAATTTGTCTCGTTTTAACGAGTATTTGGATATAAACCAACAATGGCCTAAACAAAGCATAATTGCAAAATAGGTAATCTACCTGCTATAGATTTAAACTGTAGTTAATATTCAATTCTTCATCAGCTGACGCCAAATATACTTTATCGCCTCCATTTTGGATTGAACATCTTCTAACTAGGCCAGAATTTTGCCAATTATATTATTCTTCGAATAATTTTGTCTTCCATCACCAAGGTATTAAATTTGCAAGATTTGTATATGATTTATTTATTTAGCAAAATAT